>JAVQJL010024285.1:0-12699 GCA_036024295.1 Nannoperca obscura | reverse complement strand
AAAATAAAGGTATAATTTTTATTTATTCTTTTATTTATTTCTCTTTATATTCCCACATTTATTGTTTTATTCTTTTACAGATTTATTCTTTATTGTGGCACTCCTATCGCTCCATACATTTTCACAACAAGCTGCTTCAGTAAAAAAAGAAAAGCCGTGTTCTCGCCCTCTTTCCAAATGTCTCACTTTGCTGTACGAACATAGTTTATCTAACTCCAGTTTATGCAGTGATGGTGTGTGTGTGTGTGTGTGTGTGTGTGTGTTTGTTTGTGTGTGTGTGTGAGAGAGAGAGAGACACACACACACCATGTCTTCTATCTAAATGTGTAATGATAATTTGAAGTTCAGTGTGTGTTAGACTAATCTCTTACCCTTGAACTACTGTCTACCTGCACAGCAATAAATCACCCTGTGTGTGTGTGTGTGTGTGTGTGAGAGAGAGTGAGATTGTGCGTGTGTGTGTGTGCTTGTGAGTGAGTGACTGTAATAAATCACTTTCCACAGGTTTCCTCCAGTGCTGTGCTGCAGTACACTGATTATAGAGAGAGAGTGAGAGAGAGACTATCCGACAAAACAGAATGGGAGTGGAGCAAAGAGACGGATAAGGAGAGGAGAGGAAGGGGGGAAAGACAGAGCGAGAGAAAAGAGATGTAGCTGTGCGTTCACCCACTCATCTCAGAAGTCCTCATTAACACACACACACACACACACACACACACACACACAGTTGGATGTAGCAGCTGGAAACCACCTTGGCAGTGTTCATGTGTTAAACCAGGGACTGGAACCCATGACCCCCTCTGTTCACATAGATCTCTATTACACCCGCGATTTATTCCAAATAATTATAAAAATTAATAAATAATTATTCCATTACACCAAATTCCTTTATCTGTTCAGATGTGTACTCTTTTATAAGTGTGTGTCTCATATAATTTCAATAATCTAGGTTTTATTTTCAATAAAGAGAGTGTATAAAATGCTGAATACAACTGTTATGATTATAATAGAGATGTTTCACATTGACCAGTTACACGCGAGCATGCATGTGCCTGTATTCTGACCTGTAACACTAGATTGCAGTTGATTTGTTATTTACATCACCCAGTGTTTCACAAGTGGGAAAGAGTGAGGCACGGTCATGAGCACAGTGCATATTCACCATCATAACAGGCCCAGGCTGAATGGCATGTGTCACATGTCACAGTCATTCAGGCAGCATGCAGCTCCAATCAGGATAATTATGAGTTAGTGAAATGTAGACGATTATTGAAAATGGTGATCCACATGGTACCATCTGTTCAGCTCTGCTACACACACACACACACACACACACACGCAAGTGTTTGTGTGTGTGTGTGTGTGTGTGTGTGTGTGTATGTATGAACTTCTGTGCCAGCCATGTTTTTGTGCATGTGTGTGTAACCTGCTACAATAAAAGGAGCTGTCTTAAAAACATCCATACGATGCAGATCTATAGATCCGCACACACAAGCACTTTAAGTACTGTCTATATTATGTACACACACACGCACACACTCTGTGGACTTGTGGGGGGGCTGCTAAAACGCAGTGTGCTGGACACACACACACACACACACAGACATTGAGAGATTAATGCTTTCATTGACAGATGAGCGATGGATTTCATTTAATTTGGTCAGCGAGCAGACCAGCGTCCCACAACAGAAGTTGGGAGCAACACTAAGCTAGCACACAGCCTCATTCCAATGCTGGGTTTTATTTATTTCTATCCCCCTGCTCCTCCACCATTGCATGTGTACAGTACCAGCATGAAAAAACTGAACATTATTCACAGCTGATCTGCTGAATCTGTGTGACCTAGCATAGATAGCATAGACATACAAACACATATAGACATACAAAATTGTAGAATGACAATACGGTCTGCGAAGAAAATTAAAGACAAAACGAGGCAGTTTTTAGTTTCCGAACCTGATTCGACAGTGAGAATGTGAGCTCGATCATTACTGAAAACTCTCAAACACAGCACATTTTAGTCAAAGTCGCACCACAGGGGAACGGTGAAACGATGCAACACACGTTTCCATTTAAAGAATTGCTGGATTTGTCCTGGCGTGGTGTGACTCAACAAAATGACACAGAATACAGAACACATCGTTGAGGTCTGATTACTTTTCATCTTGGCTTCAAAGTCCTGAATGTACCAAAGTTTCCAAGCAAATCAAATGAATACAAATATTACAGTTGGCATATATTGAAGCCAGAAAACTGAATGTGTCTTTTTCAACGCGGTTCCAATAATGTACGTCTTTTAAATAACGTCTTTTATTATATACTGAGGCTGATATACTATACTATAATATAATATATATACTATATATTATTCATTATTTTAAACCCCAAACCATGAATTAGAGGAGAAACAGACCAGGACCGGGGCGGGGGGCTTGGAGTTCCTGTTCAGTCCATTCAAAAAGCTTTATTGGCATGAATAAATAATAATAATGTTGCCAAAGCATCAAAATACAATTTGTTCAAATATTTAGTATCTTGTAAGGTCAGCACATGAGACACACACACACACACACACACACACAGATAGAGAGAGAGAGTCAACTTGGAGGTCACTGTCAGCCTTGAGGCAAAAGAAGAGCAGTCACTCAAGACACAGAGGTAGTGTGTGTGTGCCTGTGTGTGTGTGTGTGTGTGCATTCATGTGCATGTGTGACCTGGTTTGTCAATGAGCCAGGGTTTTCAGCAGACACTATTGTGTGACGGGGACTGCTCCTTTCTGTAGCAGGTTACATGCACAAAGGCATGGATGACACACACACACACAGCCATCTCCTGGCCTCTGTGTTGCCTTGGCCCGGCTCACACTGCACATGTTAATGGATGCAGGCTCAGTCTATGTTGTGTTGGAAAGACGAGGGGCAGAATAAGTGGATGCAACACTCGTGGAGACACACTTGCAGAGGGAACGTGTGAGTGCAGGTCTCAGATGTGGCACTGAAGAGCATCACTCTTTAATTCACTTTGACTCCGACTGTTAGAGCTCGTCACTCCGTGCACAAAGTAACCACATGGACACCTTATCTCCTGTCATTTCAGTAAACTGCATGGCGCTTGTGCTTGTAGTCAGAAGTGGGCCAGTTCAGTTTGCTTAAAGTTGTTAAATGAATATATTTAGCGCTCCACAATACTGATTTAGCATGCTTTAAAGTGTAAATGGGATTATTATTAAATGCATCAATATATGGTAAAAATAAACTACCGTAAACTCATTCCCAAAATAGTCAAAGCCTCTACATTAACTCTGATTAGACACAACATATTGAATTTGAAAAAGACTAAGAGGTGAGGATCCAATAGAGCTACGAGGCTTTACAGCAGTGTAATGACAAATGACCCCAAAACCCATTTATAGAACAAGTCTCGCATCAGGACAAAGAAAAACTCCAAACTGCACGAATGGGATGTGCATTAGTGTGAATGATGTCACATTAGGAAACATGAAACTTGAGCTCATGTGTGTTCTGAGGGGCGCAGAAGAAGAAGAAGTAAAAATGGCCTAACAGCACAGGGGCTTGGACTCGATCCTGGTCAGCCACTCCGATTACTTTTCAGTCACGAGGCAATTTACGGCTCGAAAGCCAACTCACTTTTGGATTTTGGGACTGAAAAATGAACGTGGCTCCGGGCCTTAAAGTAGAGCCAACTACGTGGGGGATGTTTGTGATTGTGGCCCTTACTCATGCTCCTTACTGCCGCCATGACACACTCTGGTCTCATGTCAGGTGAGTAATTGATAGCTCTTCATTTCCTGTGCTGGAGCTCTGTGTGTGTGTGTGTGTGTGTGTGTGTGTGTGTGCTGAACATAAATGCAGAGTTGCAGCTCTTATATAATAATACTTGTTCACCGTGTGCGTCGCTGATAGTCATAAATATGAGCTGTTTCTCCCACTGTGTTTCTGTGATATGATATTCTCAATGTTCCTCAGCAAGAGACCCGGATACGCCCGTTTGGTATTTCAGATAGCCCTGAATACGATGATACCCATGAGCCTCAGCTGCCATTGTAGTGGTGAAGAAACCAATCAAAGCAAAACAAAACACAGCACCCTAAAATGCCCAATTCAACCAAAGCTGACCTGGATTACATTTCTACAAGACGTGATATTTAGCCTCCTCTTCTCGATGTGATGTTTGCCTTCCAGGCGTTGATACAGTCTGTTGCACGTTGTTTTTGTAAACTATCCTGACTTTATATCTTAGATATCCAGATTTTCTAGCACAGTTGCACCGTGTTATTGTGCTGATGATTAAACCAGGAGAGTTAAATGTCCATTTAAAGATCATCTAACATTGCTTAGGCAGACAAATGAGCCCTGGAACTCCTCCTACTTCACAACTCTTCAAAGTCTTAATCGACTGAAAAACTCAAAGTGCCAAAAAATGCATCAGTGTCTAATAGCTTAAAAATAAAGTGCTTTAGAAATGTGTTCTTTAAGGACAACTTGACAAAGATGAAGAGAGGAGCTCAACAATTAGTACACGCAGAGATGCACATCTGCGATGGTGTTGTTTTCCACTTCCTACCTTCGTCTTTGAGAGATTAGGAGATTTGCTGCTCTGTGCTCTCGGAGGAGGCAGTGAGTGCGGCTGTTGAAAGAGAGGGTAATGTATTGCTCTGTGTTGCGGTGTCCCCTATGGATCGGCCTAATTTATACCACACACGCACGAACAAATCATTCCTCCAAAGGACACATTAGCAGAAAGAATCTGCTCTTCGGGGGCAGGGCACACCTTGTGTGTGTGTGTGTTTACGTGCTCACCTGTGCATGTGTGTACACCTGAGGATGTCATGGAAATATTGTGATTGCTCTCCGTTTCCTTTCCTCGTCACTCTGGCAGTGGAACACCTGTTCTGCAGAACCTGGTTTAGCCCGGTTGCCAGATCCCATGAATCACAGTCGGCACGTTGTGTTGAGCCGCTCTCGGTCGGGATGTTGTTGGTCAGTGCAGCACCAATCAGAGCTGCTCCAGAAATCAGTTTCTCCTCTGCACTCAAAGATTGTGTTTCTGAGGGGGTGTGACTGGATGGTTTTAACATGTGTCATCATGGTGGTTATGTAACTGTGCCCAGGGGACGCAGGGGCTTAACGCTACTTTATAGCCCACTAGAGCAAACGGCCGACGTGATCTGACACACTCATAAAAGAGAAAGACAGAGCTAATGAAGGAGGGCGAGTGAGGGAGACAGACCGGCTCTAGAACCACTCAACTCTTCCTTTTCACCCTGCACATCTGTCTCTACTAGATCTTCAACGGGTGATCATCAAAAGAGTCTTTCCACAGTTCATTTTCTGTTCCTTGTCCCTGGACTACATGTATAGCCATTGTGTCTGTGTGTGTGTGTAAAACAGGTACATAATGGGAAGGCTTTACTCAATTGTCCGGCCTCAGTGGGAATTGTGGGTCTGTGTATTGTATAGAGGGAGGGAGAGGGAGTATGCAGCCCTCATCTAATTAGCATGTGTGTAAAGGCCTGGCTTGACGCCTCGTTTACGGTTTGCTACACACACACACACACACACACACACACACACACACTCACTCACACACACAGTCCTAAGTGATGTTGGTGAACATGGCAGAGTTGGTGTCCCCCTCAACAACTCATGTTAAACTTTATCGCGCTGTGTAAAGTGTGAACCTGATTTTCTACGTACCGTCGAGAGTCTGCCTCCCTCCTCGCACTGTGAGAGCTCGTGTGTGTACTGAGAACCCACAAATAGATTTTTCTTTATACTGTTTAACCGTAATGACTCAGAGAACCATCTGATGATGTAATGCAGCTCCAGGCCACGTTTGCTATGTTAAACCGCAGCCGTCAGATCAGCCTGAATCACAAAAGGGGCCGTTTCCCGTCACTGACTGAGACACTGCAGATTCATGCATCTAATCATCTGTCGCTTCAAGTTTTCATTCAATCAAAACAGCAACGGCCAATCAATGCAGTTCAGTTGTGTAGGTGGAGCTCACCTCTCATGCACGGTACCATTATGTACCCACACATGAATGTAGTGGACGTGATGTGGAAGACAGATGGTGATGAGTTTAGTTTCCCCGTGTTGTTCTGTATTAAAACACGAGGCGATGAACGATGTAGTTTCTCTGACTGAGTAGCTGCTGAGAGCGCGTTTACTCATCCATTCATACAGTTACCACCACTAACCCCGGGGATCGCCGGGGGGGTAAGTGTGAATCAAAGCTTTGGGTTACATATCAGAATAATACACTGGATGTTGTGTAATACTGTAAATCATCAGATTTGCCGTCTTATTTCGACTTCTTTGCTCGCTTGCAACTAGTTTTCACGCTCTCGTGTTCAGCTGTTACAACTGACTCAGGTTGGTTGGAGTTTTGTTTTTGCTTATTGGTTATAGTATATCTACTAGATCAGCCTCACACCCATTTGTAATTCTGTTTTCTACGTTTTTTTTTCTGCATGAACACAGATACGTGGAAATATATATACATTTTTTCCCCAAATCATAATTTAACTGTATATTTCTTCAGCCGAGCTGCTCTCCAGTCTTTCCACGTCCCCTCTGGCGCCTGCAGAAGAGAACCTCCGAGGTTCAGGCAGTGATTTCTGGTTGGGCATCACGATAATGTGCTTTGATCCTCACCTGTAGAACCACTTCTGCTAAATGTGAAAACGAGTGAGTGTGGGAAAGTTGTGCCGATCGGACATATGGCTCATTAAACCAGATATGTACTGTCGGCACATTATGCAACAGAAGGTATTGAGCATGTAAACACAAACAAACCATTTGAGACAAGCGTTAAATGTGGAGATGTTCTGTCTCCTCTTAAGACGTAATCTCTGCTTCACTCACTGTGATCACAACAACACAAATGCTGTTTTCTCCTTTTCCTCTGTGGAGGTGGACACTTACACTAACTACCCGTCTGTAAGTGGATGTCTGCCTGTTTGAGTAATTTGAGTAAAAAAATAAATGATTGTATTTGATAAATGCCTTTAAATTCAAGTTGTATATATTCAAATAACAACTAACTAACTGATGTTTACTGTCATGAACTAAAAGAAACCATTGGCAGTCATATAGGAACATATCATTTAAACTGTATTAACTCAGTGCATCATTTGAATGTGAAGTGTCAGTCAGTTTGCACCGCTGGCTGATGGAAACCTATTTAGATAATAAACAGAAGAAGTTTGAAGAGGTTTCAATCCTGAATTAATAAGCAGTTGTGAAGTTGATGTTTTCTTGACATTTGCAGTTTCCAATAAATCTGCGTTGGTTATCGGTTGATTGTGTGTGTGTGTGTGTGTGTGTGTGTGTATTATAATGTATTTGTTATTTGATCAAAGATTCTCTCCAACAAGTGAATTCTGAGACAATGAAATCTGATTATTGTGTCAGTCTACAGACGCTGTTTTGTCTGTATTGCTCTTTGTAGCATACTGATGTATTAATGTAAAGTCTAAAAAGCAATTACTGTCAAGAGTTAGTTGCTTTAACTTGTGACGACTTGCTTTAAAATATGCATTTAGCTCGTTTTGATTGATCCAGAGAAACTTTGCAAAGCCAAGCAGAACACTGTGCTGCACACCAGGGGGTGACCTGCTACCTCAGGACACTACATCAAACACTGTGTGTGTGTGTGTGTGTGTGTGTGTCTGTCTGCCAAAACCAAGCCAAGCAGGGATGAAGAATGAGGAGGCTCTGAAGGAGCCAGGTGTTCAAAACATACAGTTCCACGCACACATTCACACACTCTCTCTCTCTACAGCAGCTGGGTGAGATCTAAGGGTGCGCTTGTTTTGCATGACAAGGTTACAGGGTTAAAAAGCGCTGCAGATTTTCCATTGAGACAACATAAAGTACACAAGGTGCCTCCTGAGCCACCGTCTCACCCCAAAATAACACATAAAAGTTCTGTTGTCAAGACTATATTGAACTCTGAATCCAAAAGAAAAGATTTAACAAGATTAGAAGTAAGTTACAAAGTAAACACGCCACAGAAGGGAAGCTTCTTAATTAGTAATAAGTATTATTAGTTGCTTCCTGTTTGTTTGCTTGATTCTTCTCCATGGTTTGAGGCTCTGGCTCTGCCGTTTGTTCGACTTCCAACTGGCTGCAGCCTTGAGACTGTTCTAGCTGACATGTTTCATTGTCATCACACTAAACATGAAGAACTTTCTTTCACCTCCAGAAGCAAAACCTGATGATAGAAATCAGCAGGTTAACAATGTGGTTGCTGAGCAGCACAAACATACACTACAAGGACCTGGAGAGACTTTTTAACTAGATAATAAAGCTCTTTCTTCAACATTGATTTTAAGGTAAAACTAGAATGAAGCGAGCATTGTCCAGGACTCTGTGTAGTGCTCTCCAGTCTGTCCTATTAGAGATTTCTCTTTCTGTGTGTGTTTGTGTGAAGTGTATTGTTTCCACAAACATGAAGTAGAGGAGGAAGAGGAGGGAGGAAGGGGAGAGGGGCACAGGCGTGGGTTGGGAACTACCACCAAGTGTAATGCTGCATGCAGCAAATCCCCACGTGAAATCACCTCAGGCTTAAATCGACTTCGGGATTCACTTTTCAACATATTCATCAGTATGTATCATTCAAATTGTATTTTGTGTCTTTCATTCCTTTCAAAATGAACTGGAAATGTATCCTGATTACATTGTGTGGAGAAAGCAGATCAGCAGCACCGAGGCCTCTGAAACATTTCATTTCTGGAGTCTTGGCGGCTTCGTTTCAGACACTAGAACACGTCCAAGACTTAGAAGTGCCAAGATGCCGGTTATTTCCTCATGATGTGAATGCAGCATTACCTCGTTCCCTCGGGCGCCGCGAGGAGAGGCCAGGAGGCACCGAGCCATATGACAGACTTTGAGTATTTCATTGCAAAGTTATTTTTACTCCATTGATCAGAGCCTTTAAAAGAATAATGTCTCGAGCCAGAACAGCAAGTTCCCAGACAGTCACAGCCGAGCTCAACACCGTGTCCCCACAGAGCGAACTGGACGGCTGGACAGGTTGTCAGACCGTCTGACAATCATAGTATCTGCCGTGACCTATTTACACCAGCACACACACACACCCACACCAGTGAGAGTTGAAGGGATTTTCTTTGCCTCTCTCTCCTGGTGCTGATGTGTTGCACCAGGGCGTCTTTGATATGGAGATGCAGACCCACAGATTTTTCCCAAACTTCAGAACAATGCGGGGGATTTTGGGGGAAAGCGTGGGGGTGAAACATTAAAGAAACAACGCTGTGCTTCACATACTCTGCTCTGACCGGACGCTTGTGTTGTGACGTACGTTCATTTCTTGTTTTTTATTTATTTTGCTGTCTTTTAAAATAATTTTTTCACTCAGTATGCGTTGTTGAAACAGTTTTTATACATCACTGACCGGCAGTATGTTCCTGTGTCTGTCCTCACTTCACTAGTGGAGCTGTCTTCATAGTAAACTGTGTTGTCTGCATCTGTCTGAAATATGGGTAGTATGTATTTATGTATCCCTGTGTGTGTGTGTGTGTGTGTGTGTGTGTGTGTGTGTGTGTGTGAGAGAGAGTCCTTCAGGCAGTGTTGGTTGATATGGACTACTGATAGTGGACTAGACTTGGTTCTGAATCCAAATCTTTTGGCACAACAAACACAACTATTTCAAACCAGCAAACGATGACACACACACGCACGCACACACACACACACTCACACACACAGACAGACTCATTGCTGATCAATTGTTTCATGTACTGTATGATTATAAGAGAAACAAATCCCAGTTTGTCTTTCCTCGAGCATGTCGAGACTTCGATAGACTCCACATGTTGTTGTTCAGTTAGCAGATTGGTAATTTCATGTGCATAGAATACATAAGAAAAACACCTTGTGCCAGTCCTGTTGGAAACCCCACGGTGTGGAGGAGTAGGTAGATGAAGGTATCGTGCTGTCTGACACGTCCATTCTACATATTAGGAACAATAAGGACATTCAGTCCTTAATGAGCTCAAACACATCTGTAATGTCAAATGAGTCAAAGAGAAATGGCCTCCAATCATGACACCAGTGTGTTGATTTGATTCTTAAAGTCTGGTGATTTCTATATTATATTTCTTATTTTCTTATTGTCAAAAAATGCACACAGGTTGTAATTTCCATACCATACACCACACACACACCGTCCTGCTGCCCCGGATACTCACAGGAGCACATGTGGATTAATCCGCCGCTCAAAATAGTCCCCAACAAAAGCAGGATTTCTTACTACAAACTACAAACTCTAAAAACTAGAGTTTATGTAAAAAGGAAACTATATTTGTGACCAGTGATTTTCATCTTCAGTTGGAAAGAATGTGCTCAGGGCTTAAAACTACAGTTACATTTTATTTTACAGCAGATGCTGATTTTCTGCTGCTGCTTATTCATATTTCAGTCATGAGTTCAATATTTCATATTTCAAATATTAAAGTAAAACTAGCCATGTAACATAATAATGTACTACTCATTGTTTGCCCCAGGAATTTGTGATAAAAAAAAACTACTATCACAGAATAAAACAAAAATGCCCAAGGAATTCATTGTTGATCATGTTAATGACAACCAAACAAATCCAGACGTACTTTTCTAACAACTGATCCAGGTGCAGGGCTAATCAATGCTGCACAAACTACGAAATCAAACCAGTGGAGCTTACCTGCTGTTTAATATTGCCCATGTGAAGCTCTTATCCTGTGCGGTTCCTGTTTCCCAGCAAAGTCCCCATCCACACAGCACTGTAGGGGAGATAGTGGGGGTTGGGTATTTAATAGAAAATGCCACATCCATGCGATTTTCTATCTCAGTGAAATAAACAAGCCAAAAGGCATTTTAGTGAATAATTAAACACAGACTCGTGTCATGTTCTTTCGGATCTGTTTGCATGGAGCTGCTGTTCTGTAGTTTTAGCCTGAAAGAGCAAAATCCCCTACTGAATGTCAGGATGGGAAATACAGAAGATGGCTGGAAGGGTCCGTGTGTCTGGGCTGTCTTATATATACACATATAGACTGTGTGGTGTCCTTGAACCACGTTCTGTTATTCCTTCAAAACAAAGAATACAACACATTTAATTTGTGTGTTTTTACTGTGAAAGAGACGGAGCTTCAGAGGAGCGTGGTGCGATGTCAGCATCAGCATCTAAATAAAAGTTCAGCCTAACAAGATTGTTTTCTTGCAAATTACCTAACATTGATTATGTATTTTTCCCCACTTGCTCGCAAATGTGAGAGATCAAGAGATTAAGAAGGAGACATAAGACGTTGTTATCTGTAAAGCTGGTGCTGTTGATGAAATGTGTTTATGTTTTGGGATTTTTTTTTTTATTCCTTTGCTTTGCAGCACATTTGTATGGAAAACAAGGCTGGACAGAGTTATCTGTCTGGGCAAAACACACACACACACACACACACACGCACACACGCACAGAACAGAGAGCGCGACCGTTTAGCATCCAGAAGTCACTAAATGTCAAGGTTACCACATCAATACACCATTGATTCTGCACACGCTGTTTGTGAGTCTGGTCTCACGCCGGCACAACTTCTAACCAACTCTGCCAGATGCACCTTCACACAACTTCCACGACCGAGTTCTGGATCAGGCACAAGGAAGAAGTGAAGAACTGAATCAGGTTCAGAGGACGGGAGAGGGCGGGAGAGGGTGGGAGAGGACGGGGGAGGACGGGGGAAGGTGGGAGAGGATAGGAGAGGATGGGAGAGGGTGGGAGAAGACGGGAGAAGGTTGGAGAGGACGGGGAAGGGTGGGAGAGGACGGGAGAAAATGGGAGAGGATGGGAGAAGATGTCTGCAGAACAGACTGCAGGACTGCCTCGATGCGCAGCAGCCAATCAGCTGAAGCGGACACAGCAGAGTCCTGAATGAACAGTGTTCGATGCTCTCTGGGTGACTCTGAAGGGCAGATCCAACCCAGGAGTTGTCCATGAGTTGCTTTAGCTGTCAATCATCCCCATCTGTCATCGCTCAATCAGTCACTTCTTCTGTGTTTTTAAAGGTTTTGTTTGTTGTTGTTGTTGTTGTTACATTTATTCATTCTTCAAATTCATCATTCCTTCCGTTTTGGTTGTGTTCATTCATAGGTTCTCCAATGCCCTCCCCCTCCTGTCCATCATCTGTCATTGACCAATCACATCCACAATCAGCCAATCCACATGACAACCCATTGTTAGACGACGTGGCTGAGCCAGACTCAGAGGAAGAGGAGGAGGAGGAGGCGGAGGCAGAGGAAGAAGGGGAAGAGGAGTATGCAGCCCGATTGTACTTACCTGTACCACATGGTAAAGGGACTTTACTTTGGTTTGTGAAGCTATCTCATCTCTTCTTGTGATCTAAACTGGACTTTCATTGATTTGTTGGTTATTTCCTCCCTTTAATTAAAATGAAAACATGAAATCATGTGGAAAATGTATTTGTTATTGTCAAATTTAAATGGAATCAACATTCAGAATCTAACCTTTCAACAGGGTTTGATCCTTCGTAACAGACGGGATATTATTGTTATCCATTTGTGTCTGGGTTTGACGTAGCAGTGTAGCATGTGTAGCAGTGTGTGTCTTCTGCGCCGGGGGGGGGGGCGCCCCCCCCCCCGGCCCGCCGGCGCGCGGGGGGGG
>JAVQJL010024273.1:2500-13534 GCA_036024295.1 Nannoperca obscura | reverse complement strand
ATGCTGAATAAGAAACGTCTGTGTGCAATAAACGTCAATATTTTATGGCACAAATAGGATTCAGATCTGTGTGTGTGTGCTCTCACTCGTTGCCCCAGTCCAGCCGGACGGTGATGTGTCTCTTGACGTCTCGGCTCTGGTCCTGCGTCAGGTGACCAGACAGGAGCTGCCTCCTCAGGTCGATCAGCTCCATCATCACGTGGCGAACCTTGTAGAACAGATCCACCTTGTGTTTCTGATGGGGGGAGGGGGGGGGGGCGAATTTGATCATTTATCACGTAAAGATGCACAAAAAATTGAGTTTTTCTCCTTTTAGACTGAATATATTTGGCTTTTAGACTCTCTGTTGGACATAACAAGCACTTAATTAATTGAATGTATCAACTGAACGATTGACTGAAAACATGCACAATGAAAACAACAGAACACTACGATCACTCTCTTTGAGCGCAGCCATGCTTCCCTCTCCTCTCTGAGGACAAAGGCAGCACAGATTAGACCGCAGCAGGTCAACAGTGTGGTGATTCACCTCCACACACGTCCTCCTATAGCTGCTTCTATTATTAGCACTCGCATTTACCCCACAGGCCTCCAGCAGCAGGCAGGCGGGTTAAATGTCCATTTAGCTCTTGGCAGGACGGCTAGGTACGATGAACACACACACACACACACACACACACACACACCTGCATACATACATACATACATACATACATACATACATACAGGTGTGCAGGCATGCATGAAGAATTGCAAACACACACACAAGCAGATGTTTGGAGGCCTGTGCAGCGGCTACAGAAGAGAAGAGTCTCACTCTCTGTCTCACTCTCTGTCTCACTCTCTGACACACAGGAGGCATCACAACCATTACATCACTCTGGCTGCAGAGGAGGCGGAGATGCTTTGGGGAAACTCAGCGTGGAAAGCTTTCTCCCAGTGCATGCTGGGACAGTCTGAGTTGGTATTGAGTCTCCTGGTCGTCTATAATGTCTATAGTTTATACGGTGTGGGGTTCTTGTCTTCTACAGAACAGATTCACAGAATTTAAAAATGGAGTATGTTTTGTTAATGGCAGCACAAAGTTGCAGAACTCGTAGTTCATCTTTAAAGACGGCAAACGTTTGTCTGCATTTCTGATCCAACAGCTTAAGAATCATCTTGAAGTTACTCTTTATTTAGTCATCAATACACTGAAGGAGCAGGAGCCTGGAAACACCACCAGGAGGACAGACGTGTCCATCACTTCAGCTCACGTCAGGAGAAGAGATGAAGGGTGTTGTCTGGACGAGGCATGAGGCACACGTTAAAACCTTGCATTCTGGGATGGAGACGCTGTTATAGTGTATAAAGTCTGCGGGGAACCCTTCGACTCCCGCAGAGCTCCTGTTGGGACGAGTGATTAGCAGGTTTGCAGCACTCAAGGTTCAAAATCCTACAACTTTAAGGCAAAGAGTGCCCTGTTTCTAATGGATTTTTAGCAGTTGCTTAGCAACAACGTGAGTCACGCACAGCAGCTCCCCTCAGCATCTGTTTGGCATTTGTTTTTAAGGAGATGCCCAGTGGACACAGACACTAATGCTCTTTGAGAGAGACAGATTTTACACTCTGCATGAGCAAGTGAACTTCTTCGACGAGAAAAGTGCACTTTCATTATTCTCATTGACACACGAACTGGTTCTTACACAACACAAGGGGTGACAAAGAAAGGGAAACGTGAGAAAGAAAAGTCTTGTAAAGCTGTGATTTCATTGATTAAATCAATTATTAATGGAAGTGATATTCAGTTAATGAGTCACTAGAAGATTTCCACTGAATTAGAGGAGCATCACATTACAACACATGAGAACACACACAAAGAAATGATACCAACACCTCACACCGAGCGCGCCGCCTGCGCACCGAGTGGACCCGACATGATCAAAGTCACTCGGCGGCCGTCACATGCAAAGTTTGGGAACTGCATGACGAGCATTAGATGATTTTACACGCTGAAGAAACAGAAGATCTCTTTAGAATAAAATATTCACTCTGAAAAAGATGAAGTTACTTTTTCTACAATCCCTGTAAACACACGAGAACATTTTAATTCATTGTTCCTGTTCATTTGTGTTTCGTGCACCAGGACCCAGCGCACACACCAGGACCCAGCGCACACACCAAGACCCAGCGCACACACCAGGACCCAGCGCACACACCAGGACCCAGCGCACACACCAGGACCCCGTGCACACACCAAGACCCAGCGCACACACCACTGAAGTACAGACACACAGCATGCAGCCGGTCCTTGTTTACAGCAGCAGCTGCTGACACCCTGCAGGGGAAACATACAGCACGTTCACCTCAGCAGAAGAACAGCGCTCTCCTTCAGTGCTACAGAAACACAACGAGCTGCACTGTGAACAATAACCAGCAAACAATATGAGGTGCACAGGGAACATGTGCTAACTCAGTCCAAACAGAGAGGAAGTCCTTTTTCACTGAGGTCAGTGCAGAACAGCAACAGACTCACACGTTACGGTAACACACAGTACCACACTGTAACACACTGTAACACACTGTAACACACAGTACCACACTGTAACACACTGTAACACACTGTATCACACAGTACCACACAGTAACACACTGTAACACACTGTAACACACTGTAACACACTGTAACACACAGCAACACACAGCAACACACTGTAACACACTGTAACACACTGTAACACACAGTAACAAACTGTAACACACTGTAACACACTGTAACACACTGTAACACACTGTAACTCACTGTAACACACAGTAACACACAGTAACACACTGTAACACACTGTAACACACTGTAACACACTGTAACACACAGTAACACACTGTAACACACTGTAACTCACTGTAACTCACAGTAACACACAGTAACACACTGTAACACACTGTAACACACAGTAACACACAGTAACACACTGTAACACACAGTAACACACAGTAACACACAGTGACACACTGTAACACACTGTAACACACTGTAACACACTGTAACACACTGTAACACACTGTAACACACTGTTAACAGAAAGCAGTCGCAGCCACTGAAGCCTGGGAGAGGACACACAAGCTGCTCTCTAGTCTGGAGGTGTCTCCACTTTATTGGTGCATTAATCCAGAACATAAAGAAGCTGCTGGACGATGATGAGAGTAAAAGCACAGACACAGAAGAGACGCGTCTATTGGTTTTAATGGTTCCATCAGGCTCTAAAGTCCTTCTTCAGGACACCATCACAATAAAAAGAGAAAGATACTTCGTCTACGTGCATGAAATGGAAGCTTCCCAGGCTCCATCTGTACGTTCACTCAGACAGCCCGTCTGCCGGCATCCAGACCAGCACTGGGCTTTTATCTGGGACATCTGGCCATCCCAGTCGGTGGGCGGATGTGCTCTGACCTTCGACCCTCTTCTGAGTCAATCAACCAGACTCAGAGCAGGTGCACCGGCTGGCAGAACAGCAGGGAACCACGTCTCCTCTCCACCTCTAGCTGGCACACAAACTCCGCCCGTCCACACCACAGAGAGAGGTGTGAGGTGCAAATGAAACGCACAACATCAGAGCAGCTCAGGCTTGATTCTCAGCAGTCTCTATTTGTGGATTCAGCCTCTCCTGCCTCCTGCGTCCCCGGCTGAGTGAGTAATCACACCTTCACATCCAGCGGGAACAAACACACCGTTTCACACGTCTTTACCACCGCAGCACCGAGCGAATCCAGATAACCGTGCTGTTTCTGGAAGCTGTTCTCTCTCATATTCACACGTGGGGATAGCTAGCGAAACAGAAACATTTCAGCGTGTGATAATGAGCTGCAGAGCTTACCCCAGTGGACCACACCAAACATTTACCCACTCTTTACTGCTGTTAGAGGGATATAACACAAAGATCTTAATCACCCTGACAGCGCACAACAACACAATTTCTACCACAACATAAAACCACATCAGCAGGTTCTCAAGCTGCGGGTCAGGGGCCAAAGATGGGTCTCAGGCGAGCATTAATACATGAATGTATAAAAAGACTGGATTCGTTCTGACAGCTCTAATATCTAATGGGACATTTGCAACACTTCTTCTTCACACCTGACAAATGAGAAAAGCAAAAGGCCTCAGGGGTAAAGACATATTTAACATCTGTACTTGGATTTATTCTTGTTTTTAAAGCTCTGAGAAATATACATATGTATGTGTATACATAGGTATGTATACGAGAATAACTGTGTACATATACATATGTTTATACATATATATAATATATATATAATATATATATAATATATATATATATATAACAGCTAGATGCTAACAGCTAACTGCTGTGTGGTGCAGCAGGTTTGTCGTGTTTGCTGAACAGCTGCCTGCCTTCGCTGGAAACGACGAAGATGAAGATGACTCATGCCGTGAAGACCAAAACAAGCAGCTGAAAGGTGCTACACTGCAGAGTTCAGGGATGATTCTTTCACATTAAAAGCATGTGATTATATTTTGATGCTTTTTGTAATTCACTGAGATTCACAAAGTCAGTTTGATTGAAGTCTTCAGACAGAGGTGAGCTTCTGAAACCTCTCAGGAGCAGCAGGTCTTCCATCTTTGATAAGATAACGAGCTAAAGACGCACTGTGCACAGATCAGACCAGTTAAACCAAAACTACATGCATCAGTGTTTGTGACCTGCAGCTGGACGCTTGTCTGTTGGGCATATGATCCCACGATGCAGCGTAACAAGCGACACTAACAAAGAAGAAGCCTTTTGCTGGAGGACCCTTCAGCAGGGCAGACGCTCGCTGCCTCGACACATCCTCCGCTCTCTCATGATGCTGGACGGTAACTCGCTCTGACAAGCTGGACTGCACACTTAACGGGGTAATCTGTAGTGTGTAACTGATTACTTTCGGGGAGTTTCCGGTTTGAGGATAACAGGATGTGAGTCAGCCTCAGCGGGGACACTCGCAACACCTCTGATCCATTAGCAGACGTCCCGCTTCATTCGCACACCTGTCAAACTGGCTGTTGCGTTACTGAAAACAAAAGCTCTGAGGTAAAAACCCCCCGAGGGCCACGAGCACAGACTCTGAAGCCCCGTCTGTCTCCGCTGCTCAGCTCAACCTCTGGGTCTAAATAAAGAGTCCAGTCTGCACACAGATTACAATAAAGACTCCCGAGGTCAGACCTTCAGATGAAAACACACCTGAGATTTAAAGATCTCTGATGTTTCTGAAGGTAAAGTGTGCACTTTATCACCTAACAGAATATTTCAGGTCTTCAGGTTTAAAATATGTAAATAGTTTTATATTTGGAGTCGCTGAACTGTGAAGATGAGCTCACGTTACTTAACTGACAAAATGTACAAATACATCGTTCTTTGTTTTCATTGTATCTTTGTCTTGTAATGCATTTTTTGTTTTATTTAAGCAGGAAACCCTCTAAGATTGGAGAAAGCTACAGAAAGGACAACATCCAGCTCAGGAACAACAAGCGTAATCTCGTTGGAGGGAAACATGTGAACTAAACTTCAGTGCAACATCAAGAAAGTAAAGAAGGAGAAATGTCCTTCACTGAAATCTACAAACCACTGTGCTCGTGTGCGAAGCCGACAGCGACGGCAAGCTGTCACACAGTTAAAAGCAGGCAGCGTGTGTGTGTGTGTGTGTGTGTGTGTGTGTGAGTCCATCCCTAATCCTCCCCTGACCTTGTGTAAACCCTGCCTGATGACACACACACACACACACACACACAGTGATGCCGGTCTGTCTCACGCTGCGTGTGCTTCACTGTGAGATGCACTTTCACCACCTGGAACAAGCGACCTGCATCAGAAGTGATGCAGACAACACACATGTTGATATTATGTGTGAAATATTCATAGAATTAAAGGAAATAGAAACCACACGGTTTCTGCCGTCGGGACGTTTGAATCTGGATCTGAGACTTCAGGTCTGTAAAACAGTCTTTATGCTCTAAACACGACGGACTCCAGCTCAGCTCCAGTTAGTGTTTAGCAGGTGACTTCATCATGATCCGAGTGTAAATACAGGAAACAGATCAATATATTAATAAAACATATAGATATAGAAACTCGTATTACATTCATTATTACACACAACCTCCACTCACAGCTCAACAGTGCAGAGAATTTGGAAGGACATGCTTCCCCCACAGCGCTGGAAGGGACGTTAGGACGGAGGACCCCCCCCCCTCAGAGAGGTTAAATGGGATGACGTCCAGGAGACTTAGAAACATTTCCTTATGAAGCCGCACACCAGCAACAAGGACGATGAGGTCGGAGGAAAGGGCCACTTCAGAGCTTTAACCAGCGACATGTTTGGAACTGCACAAGCGTCAGAACTACGGCCACTAGATGGCGCTGTCTGCAACTCACACTGTGGTTTTTATATCTTCAGTCTGTGACAAAGTGACCACTCACTGTTTGATGGATTTTGGTGTTAGGATTAAAGCCAGTGGGAACTCTGCCTCCCATGTTGTCCAGTGGAACACGAATCTTTAAGTTTAAAGTTTCAGATCTGCTGACTGACGTGTGCATGACGTCTCTGCAGCCGACGCTTGTGTGTTTCTGTTTGCTGCAGAGTGGCACGTCAGTTCCAAACTGCTGCCTTCGTGCTCAAATCTGATTTATTTGGTTTGTTTGTTCACATTATTATTATTTTTGGTTGTGCATGTGCAAAAGAACAATAAGAAAGACTTGTGAAAGACTTGAGGCCACTGAAGTCAGTGTTCAGAAGTTACCGAGCAGCTGAAGCCGACCAGCCGTGAGGAGAACGTTTGTATTCAGCAGAAGTGTGAAACACGTTGAGCTGAGAGTGACGTTAAGGTCGCATGAAATCCAACATGGCCGCTCAGACTGAGGTCGTGAAACAAACTAAATCCTCTGACCCGTATCTGATGGAGGACATGAACGTGTCCCACGTCGGACGAGAACAGATCAGGTTCCATGTGTGGTTATTAAAAAGAACACGCAGCGGCTCATAACTACAGAAGAAGAAGAGCCTCTCTGCAGGTGAACAGGCAAACCGGTGAACAGGTGAGGGAGCACACTCCTGGGAACAAACTGAGAGAAGTGACATCCAATAATCCCTCCACATAACGAAGACGCTGTTCCAGGCTGCTGTGGATGTTCTCAACATTATGTGATGTGAGAGCAGATATCTCTGGAGGATTATATATGATATATAATGTGTGTATATACACATTATATATATATAACACAATAACTGAGTCATCAGCAGATAAATAGCTTTTCAAACGCTTCCCACTGAACATCTACTGTATGCCAACAATGGTATTGTCGCCATGGTAACGACGAATGAGTCACCAGGACAAATATATATGACACTGCACTTACTGAAGCCTATAGATCCTGGTGAGACACACACACACACACACACACACACACACACACACACACACGCCTGGCTGTAGATGACTGGAGCTACTTACAGGTGTGACGGGATGATGAATCCACCGTTTCCCTCCTCGTCTTCCTGCTCTCTCTTCCTGTTTCTCCGAGCAGCCGAGGACAGAATCTCCGCCTGTCGAGCGACTTGAGATCCACTCACAAAGCTCTCCAGCAGCACTGCCTCTCTCCCGCTCTGAGTACCTACAGTCTCACTCTGCCTCGCTCTCATCCTCTGACCTGCTCCCAGTCTCCATCTTCCTCATCTTTCTTTATCTCTGCCTCTCTCTCTCTCTCTCGCCCACCCACCCACAGGCCAGTCTGCAGCACTAAGCTCCTCTCCACTTTTGCGATGTTGGAGGGAAGCTGAGGATCCAGTGAGGTGTGCGTCTACAGACAGAGATGTACACAGGGCGCTTGACGATGAAGACGTCTGACAGCAGAGCTCGTGTCCCGAGGCTGCTGACCACAAAGAGCCTCGAATCAAAAGTGTGATGTTTGTGAGTCTGTGAAAGAGAGAGACGGTCGCAGAGGGTCAGCTGGAGTCACCCTCTGACACGACGCCTCGTTTCACCTCGTTAACTGAAGCGTGGTCCAACAGGATGGACAGATCAACACCGGAGGTACAACCTGGAGGTGGTGAAGGAACGCTGCAGACGCTTTAACCACAGTTACACAGTTAGAGAGAGTGCACACTCTGCGCACTCTGCACACTCTGCGCACTCTGCGCACTCTGCACACTCTGCACACTCTGCACACATGCATGTTAGCATCTTAAAACAATATTCAAAGAACGTCTTCAGTGGAAAAGATGGAGGACACAATCTACGCTCATCTGAAGCTAA
Organism: Nannoperca obscura; assembly: GCA_036024295.1. Classification (NCBI taxonomy): domain Eukaryota; kingdom Metazoa; phylum Chordata; class Actinopteri; order Centrarchiformes; family Percichthyidae; genus Nannoperca; species Nannoperca obscura. The sequence goes on along the minus strand of JAVQJL010024273.1, from coordinate 5,247 downwards.
TCTGAAGCTTCAGCAGTGTGTTTAGTATAAAACACAGCTTAGAGACACAAACACAGTTTGACAGTTCATTCAAAGTGTCCAAAACAGGCTCAGGTCAAACATCCTGCAGCCACACGCCCCGGAGCTTCTTCACCAGACGCTGCCTCAGTACACCACAATGCAGATGTTTCACACGTGGGCAAAGCCTGCTGCCAAAATCTGAGATGACCAACTGAAGCAGAGCCGGCGCGACAGCAGCACGACACGCCTCTTTATTACAGTGACGCCTCCTGTAGGACACATGTTGGTACTACTGCAACTGAAGATCACTCTCATTATTTAATCTTTGAGTCTATAAAGTGTAAAGAAAGTGTAAAATCACAGTTTCCCACGACAAAGACTCTTCATTTACAGTCAGAAAGGACAAAAAGCAGCAGATCTTCCTGTTTAAGGAAGGAAAACAGGAAGCAGCTGATTTATTGATTATTGATTATCAAACTGTTGGTGGTGGATTTGGTTTGGATTGGTTAATGGAGGAATCGGTGCAGCTCACAGTTTGTTACCTACAGATCTACCAGGCGTCAGCATGGAGTCTCCAGTCCGGCGGATGATGGGCGGTTGTGGGCCAGCGTGCTCGTGTGTTTCCAACCGGTGGTTTGTGGACGTTCAGCAGACGGGCTGACGTGCTGTCAGGACAGGAAGACTGCAGGAGTGACAGCGCTGCGTTCACCCGTCAACAGGCATCTCTCACGTGAACAGACCGACCAGACGTGGCTTTTAACACTGTGCTGTTGGCTTCACTACACAGAGCTGTCAGTCAAACAACAAGGCGGGCTGGCGGAGAGACGACGGGTCAGACATCACAGGCCACCTGACGTCCACCAGGACTGCTTATATCTTTATGTTCAGGATATTCACCTTAAAATGAATAAAAAGACTGCAGCAGGAACTACAACCACGATAATAAACATCGATTTGTTGCACTAAAATGCTTTAGAACGTGCAGGTGTTCCTAATAAAGTGTCCGGGGGAGTTGTTTGCCACGTTGACATGTTGCAGCAGGACAGCAGGTGTGTTTAATCCTGTCAAACAGGCACCAGACAGCTCTTCAGCCGGCGCTCGTGTGTCTGTGGCTGCTCGCGGCAGCGTTCTGGCCAGTAGCCCGACTGATGTCACTCCGTCTTCACAGCCGTTGTTCCAGCGTCTGTCGTCTCCACTCTCTGGGGATTAGCAACCAATAAAACACATTAAAAGCCCATAATACTCCTCTCCTGTTGCGGTTGACCAGTGTCTTTCTTTTACTTCTGTTACGTTAAGTCGTCACTTTAACGATGGACACTTTTCATACGGAGGCATTGTTAAAGTTCTTGGTTCCACCTGTGACGAGGTCCACCTCCCTGTCGACCAGCACGCATCGACTACCTGCAGACATCCCAGTCTGGACTGAAGCAGGACGACCAATCAGCTGAGAGCATCTTTCATCTGATGTCAGCTTGTTCGATGGAGACATTTCCTCCTCTTAGTTCGACTTGAACTCTTCACATCTGTCTTTCCGACTGAGCTCAGGTCTCCATCTGTCCCCTGCTGCACTGAGTCTGGTGAGATTATGGGATGTCGTCTGATTCACTGTTAGAAGCTGACCTGGTTGAGTTCTCATGATGAACATTTTAAATATATATATATATATCTGTATGTGACCGGGCTCCATAAACATGCACATAATGTGAAACTGTTTCAGGACATGTCAGTGGGTCATCAGGCCTCTGCATGTGTGTGTGTGTGTGTGTGTGTGTGTGTTAAAATGACTGCATGCAGCAGTGAGTTGTATAATACCTTGCTGCCCTTTCTACACTAAGTGCTTCATGTTTGCTTGTGTGTGCGTGCGTGCGTGTGTTTAGCTTAGCTCTAAAAGGTTTGCGACAGATTTTCAGTGACCTAAAACTGTAATTTAATGCCTTGTTTTTGTTTTTGATGGCTGCGAGCTGCGAGCTGCGAGCGGCGGCAGCGTCTCGTTCTCTCTCCACGCAGCTTCATTAACCACTGCAACCTTGAGCTGCTCTGATTCCTGCTGGGTTGTCTGTGAAAGCGATGATGCTAGAGGGTTGACTCCCTCTGCTTTTCTTCTTGCAGTGCACTTGTGGGTGGAACTGTGACACTTTTTCTTTGGATTTCTGTTGATGTTTGTTTTTGGATGTACTTTTCCTGTGTGTTCACACACTTCATGGTGAACATGTACAAACTGTGTGTTTCAGCTTGGAGCTCTTGGATTCACACGCTTTGTTTGTCACTGCTAAAAGAGCTGGACAAGGCCTCCTCCTACTCCCACACACACACCCACACACACACAGACACACACACCCACCCCCCCCTACACACATGCCCACACACACACACACAAACTTGTCTGCACATTTCACAGCAAAGAAATGTCTCCCACTCGGTTCATCCACGTCTTCACGTCTCTCCATCATTGTTCAGTTGTCACCACTCCCTCTCCTCATCCCTCCTCCCTGTGCACACATCCATCCCACCTACACACACACACACACACACACACACACACACTCTTTTCTACTTTGACATCAGCATATAAGATACAGATATGCAGAGAGGGAGAAAATTAGAGAATGAGAAACAAAACAATGTGAGAGAAGGAAGGACGAGAGGCTGAAGCAGAAAGCGAGAGATGGGCTGAGGTGGAGGGAAATAAAGATATGAAGAAAAGATACGACACAAGTGCTCACTCTCTCAGGGTTCATCTGTCACTC
>JAVQJL010024263.1:0-20096 GCA_036024295.1 Nannoperca obscura | reverse complement strand
CTACTCCTCTTATATACCCCCTGTGTGTGTGTGTGTGTGTGTGTGTGTGTGTGTGTGTGTGTGTGTGTGTGTGTGTGTGTGTGTGTGTGTGCATGCGTGCGTGCATGAGTACGTCTTCTTATTGGAGCCTGTCAATCGCGCCGCAGCCCCCGCCTCCTCACCTCCCCGCTCTCGTGATCAGGTTCAGCTGGCAGGTGGTGTCAGTGGTGGGAGGGGGACGCTGTCACTTACCTCTGCAGGCCTCTCCTATCACCAGTACCTGTTTCAAGTCCAGCCGGAAACGGACAGATTCTACCTCACCTCCCTCTCAGTGCAGCTGCCCCTCCGTCTGCAACCCACTGACATGCATGCAAACAAACACAGTGCACAACTGAGTTGCCAACATGGACCCGTTGAGTGTACAGCGGGCCTTTTGAACATGGATCAACCTTTGACAGACACGGCAGACTTTTGCCTTTTTTCTCACACAATACACGGGACCAACAGTCACTTTGGATTTTGTTCTTATTTGGGAACCTGACAACGAGGGCTGGGGTGAAGTTTTGACATTACAGCATGGCGATTGAACTGTCGGGACAACAACAGCTGGAAGCCGGGACTCCAGTGGAAGCCATTTTGGCCCGATTGGGTCAGGCCATCGGACTATTGTGGGTGGTGACTGGGAGGTAAATAAACAGCGAGTGAGTCAGCAGCAATCGCCTGTGGATATGGTTTCATCCCAGCCGAGGGGAGGAAACAGCGAGCGACCATCCGCCACACAAACATGGGCCCTTGTTCTCGCCCCTACAGATCATCTTTAGACACTTCCCTCGCTATCGCAGCAGAAATGTACTCCAAGCCGTTTAAGACTTTCTAAACAACTGTTATATCCCAGAAACGTCCAATATGAATTGCTGAAATAAGCTCCACCAACCGTATCCCAAATTGCCATCCACTACAAATAATTATCAGGTTTTTTTCTGTTGCACTAAAATCACAATGTCTGTATCCTTTAGTAGCCCTGAGTCCCCTCCTTTATCCCCGTCCACCCCATAACTTTCCTGTCCCTGCCTGTCTTTAGCAGTCTCAACAGTATTCTCTAAAACATCTCACAGCACGCACTTAAAAACAAACGCAGCCCGTTCTCTCATGTGAAACCAACACGGACTGTGACATGGCCGTCAGGAGCCTCCACTCAGTGTTACTAATCTTTGTTGCAGGGTATTATAATCGAACCATAAGCGCTGATTATACAGGGATACACACACACACACACACACACACACACACAGCAATAGGATGATCAAGCAGTACAGTGTCACACCCGCCTGCCACAGGCCTGCTGTGTTTGTACCGTACTTTGTTCACTGTGAATGAAACTAATGCTGCAACCGGGTCATGGCTCAGACAGGGAGCCGCTGGCTTAGTAATTCTGACATGGTAATGTGCCTCACAGAGGTTGGTAATACAAATATACAGTATACAGAAGCATATATATATATGTATATATATGTGTGTTACAGTTATTGCATGTGGCACTAGAGCTCTCAGTGGCTGAACTTATGCTGCCAGCTCAAATCAGATCATCTGTCAGACCAGTGCCAGACCACGTAGCAGCACTGTATTAATATCTGTAATATAACACTGACGCATTGTTTGCAGTTTACGTCATATTGCATTATGATGCTTGTTTGCCTTGTGGTGATCACCAACCAACCTTCGTAGTTTAACCACCTCTAAGTCACTTCAAATAGCACACAAGAAGTACCTTAAGCAGAAATACACCGTCCACCCCCCACCCAACCCCCAACCCCAACTTTGGGACTACAAACATGAGATCAGGTTTAGCTTCATAAATTGAGATTTGGATTCGAGATGGCAGCACAGCCGCTCTGTTTGTGTGTCTTTGTGTCTCTCTCAGCCAAATGATCACAGGAGAACTCCTCCTCCACTTGTCCTCTTAAAAAATAATAATAAAAAAAATGAACCACCAGCACCACAGAACACACTGCCTTCAGCCATGATCAACTGCACCAGCATAGCAGAGAGACTTCTCTCTCTACAGGATGTGTCTAACTTCAGAATAGAAAGAATGGCTTTGCTCTGCGTGTTCGAACATGGCCTGGGTGTTGGCACGAGGAAGTGTTTGCAGCTGCAACGTTGAGGCTCATCAGAGTTGCACACTGTGTTACTACCTGTACGCCCCGTATCACTTTCTGCACTTCCTAGCCAAGCTGCAAATAAAACCGAGAAGTCTCCGTCTTTTCCGCACAGTGACCACAGAATTGTGTTTTCTCTCTCTCTCTGTCTCTTAGATTAGAGTCAGGGTTTGTTTTTATGTTACGTTTACAATAAACTAAAATGTGAACTTGATGCAGAGCTCTGCAGCATGGCTCTGTGAAGCAGTTCAACTTTCATGCACCTTGTTTTCCACAAATAAACAAAATCTACTACTTATATTGCTTACCCAGGGAAAACATCTGTATGTCAACAACATCCTTTCTCTTTTCCCATCCTTCCATCTACATTCCCCAACCTTCCTGTTCCAGTTCCTGTTCAATCCGCACCCTGATTTACATCCCCATCTCCTTCCCACACACACATTGACAGAAACCTACAAGTCAAACTAGCACTCTTTGGTGGAGAAAGACGACCATTCCTGCAGGAATATGTCCACATGTGGAATGTAAAATACTGAAATTGTATGATTAAAGACACGGTGTGAAGTCCCACACTCATGTTGTTGTTGATGTTGCTTTAGTTGTGCAAGTGTTTGTTGTTATGCTTATTCCAGGGTGGATGAGTTTGCAGGTGGGGTTGAAACCTTGATCGTGTGACAGACTGCTACTGATAAGTCCTCTTTTTTATATATAGTATGTTTATTAAAGACTCGTGGTGTAAGGACTGGAAACCCTGAACAATGTAAAGCAAGACATAAAGTGACTGTTTTGGAAATGGGTGAAAAAAGGTTTTTTGATGATTATTCTTTTATGTCAATATTACTTTGCATCTGATTTTCTTGGTGAGTGATTGTCTGAACCTGATGTTTCACTTTTTGGACCTTCCCCAATATCTAAAAATAATATAAACGTACTTGATTCATCATCAGTAAAAGCATAGCATGAATAATTTAAGATGCTGCACCGTAAACTTTTAATATGTGGGGTGAGAGAAGAATTGGACAATCTCTTTCCTGCTCTTCCAATAAAAGTCAGACTACCCTCCCCTGAGCAGACAGAACAGGTCCAGAACCCTCCCCCTTTTCTGACCCCCCCCTCCCTGTTCATTTTCATACAGTCCCTTAATGACAAATCCATTATCCGATTAGTTGAGCTGAAAGTGAATGAACTGGAATCCTGCTTTCCACAGTTGCTTAGGCTGTATCACTCGCTAAGCTGGGCATTTACTCGTACCCCTGATCTGTGTCGATAAAAAAACATCACCCTTGTCCTTCAGATTGCTCAAAATCAATCTGACCTTAGTCCAGGGCTCATCTTGCGATGTATAAATCTGCTATATATTAATCTCAATGTTGTGACAAGAATATTGCTTTTGATAGGAAAACGCCTCACCATGCAAAAAGGAAAGAAGTCAAGAAACATAAATCAAAAAATAGAAAGAAAAAAAAAACGAGAGGTTTATACAACTAATTCATACCTCATTGTACTGCTACGTGCCAGAGTAAAGGAGGAGGAGTGATCAGTCTCGAGCAGGGAAAATCACCAGTGGTTGGCGAAATACAGACAAGGACTCCGAGCGGTGGTCTCAGGAAGATTAAAATGTGGCCCCACATTTTTTATGAAGAATTTGGTAAAAATGCTTACGGGATCTGTTCAGGTTGTAAGATCCATCATTGTGACAGTGCTGTGGCTACACTTACTTTATGTCCATACAGAATTGATAGCATGAAATATGAAGCCGTGCTTTCAGTATTTATCATCAGCTGGCAGATATTTATTCCTTTTCTGCGTGTGTTCTGCCCTTATAAACCTTAAAATCCTTGACGTTGGCAAAGAAATCAAAGCTTTGAAGAGAGATATTTTCCTCTTCAAGCCTTCAAATCTCTTCAAGTGCAAATATGCAATTACACACTTCTACAGGCCGGTAAATTGTGCCTTGAACAACAAAGTTTTAGGAATCCCCAAGTCCAAAACTACAATTCCCATGATGACAATGTCCCCTCTTTTTGTGCATGTTGCTCCCTGCAGCTCCCCTTCACACTGACTGTATGCGATAGCACACAACCCAGTCCTAATTAACGTATCTGAGACACATCATGTGAGGTCATGCACAGGCAGTAGGCGATTTCCTGTTTGCGAAGCAGCCATAGTTCTACTGGCACAGCACAGTGTTGAATGTAAAGCTGAATGAGACGTGGCTCGAAGCGCCCCAGACGAGCGTTTGATGGTGTGTTTTGTAACTCTGGTCATGGGTTTGTAATGGGCACGGTTGCTGTTTGTCTTGTTTTCTGTGACAAATCCTTCATGGCACAATCAGAGAATGGCATCTCAGTGGCTCCAAGCTGTTTGTGTTTGTGGCTATGTGACATTCATTTTCAAAATTATAAAATGATTTGATATCAGTTTTCCTACCTTGTCTTTGTCCAGCTGCATCAGACATTTAAGAGAGTTTTTTTGAAGTAGTACACACACCTGAACTAATATGAATGGTTTTGCACAGTATATTGTGTGAAGAGTTCTTCTGCCAAATGAACTTAGACATTGTCATGAGTTCAGTGTGATGTCACTCACCTCTATCAGCTTTCATTATTGATTCAATTAAAGGGGTTGTTACGTTTGGATGACATCATAGGTACTGCAGCATCACACTCTGGTTTCATTGGTTCAAGAAAATAAATACTGTAATACAAGTATAAAGATTATTTTTACTTATAGAGGCCACTTTGATTGCTGCAGCCCAAAAACTATTTTGGAGATTTTGGAAATTATGTCACATTGACTTTTACTAACCCTGACACTAATGCTGCTCTACTACACTATAATGTATATATACAGACAGGTTTTTTCCTTTGTCATCTGTCTTTAAGTGCTACACCCAGAAAGTCTTGGGTCTATTGTATCTAAACAACTGGGTTTGCTAATTTATAATGTGCTGCCGTAACAGAATCCACACTCCTGGTTTCAGGCTTTTCACAGGATTTCTGAACCCGGCTGCAGGAATTTGCTCCCATTCAGTCACAAGAGCATTAGTGAGGTCCAACACTGATGTTGGGCAATAAGGCCTGTTTGGTTACTGATAGTATGTGGAGACGCTGTCCACATACTTTTTTGCCTTATAATGTATTTGTATATTACCATTAGTAGATTAATGGTTTGTAGAAACTAAAACTAGGTTTCTGTAACAGTAAAATATGATCTATATGCTATATATTAGCTAAAATATTAGCCATAACTATATGTGTGCTACCTCTTTGAGAGTTACGTTATTGTATTCTAACTAAAACGTTGGTTTTTAGCTTTGAGAAAATACAGTATACCCTTTTTCTGTAGAATTTAAACTCACACAAAGCGCCCAGTGTGATGCTAGAAACCCTATCAGAACGCTACAAGTTCACCTGGAAGTAGGTGGGACTCTAGTATGACCTCTGTCTAAGCCTATGTAACATATCACATTTGACAGTCATCATTCAACACATTTCAGAGTTACAGTACTATAGAGCTACCCGTGGACAACAGCTTTAATACCATGCAAGCTAATAAAGCTCTGAGCCATTCTGTGCACTTACACAAGTCCCTTTGTATGTGCAGGTGAAACAGTTGAGTCTAACGTGCCCTTTAGTTCGTATACCCTATCTGAGTTTTGCAAAGACTACTAGTGACTCACAAATATACAGTTTAATGTACAATGAGTTACGTAGATTGTGTTTATTTCCTAATAAATGATGTGTGTCATGACAGTGAGGAATAAGATGTTTAGTGTTCCTCCTCTGGAGACTGGGGTCCCCTGTTTCTCCTGTCAACTGGAGACATGTCCCACCTACATTCAGCTCTGCAAATAAACTCGACTGAAAATGGTGGATGGAGGACGAGTCACACAGCTGCAGGGACAGTGATCAACTGTCAGCTCTGCTCATCACGACTGGAACGACGAGGACGATGACTCGAGAAAAACAGTGGGCAGGCAGCACTGCAGCTCCACGAGGCTGACAGCTGTTCTGCTGCTGCAGCTGCTTCTGGCAGTGATGGTGACCCGTGAGTCTGGATCCAACAGTGCACCTCAGTCTGAATGAACAGGTCATGTCTGCTCTGTCAGCACTGCAGCCTACACAGCAATAATCTGTCTGGTCACAGAAAAGCGTGGAACTGCCCTCAGGCCCCAGAGGCCCCAAAATCCCCAGGTTCCCTGCATGTCAGTTTGTTTTGGATATTTTATTGATCCCAGGAAATACAGAACACAATAAAAGCCTATAAGGTAATGCATTATTACCTCATTTAGTGGCCCTGTCTTGTAGAGGGACCTTGTGTCTTAGTCTCACAGATATTAGTCTTATTATAAGAGTGTGTAGCCATGCTATTGAATCGAATAGGCATCGTTTCTGAAGCTGCAGCACGTTTCCTCCTAATGTTAAATGTTAAAGAAATGTTGTGGGTCACAGAAGCACGTTTGCCCTGCCAGCCACCGTACCACTCTGTTGTTAAACCAGGTAGAATGCAATAAAACGGATTAAATACAGCAACATTAAGTTACATTTTATGTTGAAGTTTCACATTTTCTGCTCTCACTGTTTTCAATTTAAACAAATTCTTCATCTTTATGGAATTGAAAAGTATGTAGCACACCCCCTGTGCTCCCTGTAATGATAGTGTACATGCACACAGTCTAAGTGGGTTGTCTATGGTGCACTTTTGCTAAATTTGGAAACAGACTACTAAATAATTGCGAACTCTGAGACTCATGAAAGCCAGATGTCAAATTAGTTTTAGGGTTGTAGTGGAGGAGATGATGTAATAATGAGCAGCTTTGCCCTCGTCCAATCCAGATCATCCGCACCCCCACCTTCCCTGCTGAAAAAACACACAAGGGCACAGCTGGTACGGAGCAGACATGCCGCAGGCTGGCATGGCTAGTGTGTATGTGTGTGTGTATGTGTGTGTGTGTGTGTGTGTGTGTGTGTGTGTGTGTTAGAGAGAGAGGGTCGAGACACACACACACAACCCAAGCCTTTTATGCAGACACAGATTGACAGTCTGGGACATCCATTACAGATTTTTCCCCTCAACAAAAGGAAAAGTGCTCCCAGTGAGGCTCTAAAGATAGAACAGTGTATTTGATGATGCTCATATTCGCTGGCATTCTGTATCATTTTTATTGTTTTATCATCATGTTCACAGTTGGTATAAAACAACAATAAATCCATCATCCGAGGTGAATATTTTCTGAGATCAGATCCATGTTGGGACAAAATCCATTATCTACTGAAATGCTAAATAATTACAGTTTGCTAAATAATTAACCACTAAACCTCCAATGTTCCCCTTTTGTTTTCTCCTTAAAAGAATAGTTTAACATTTTGAGAAGTATGTTTATTCCCTTTCTGTTTTGTGCATAATTTTATGCACATTTTCCACAAAATCCAACCCGGTATATTTGGCATGTTTGCAAAATGTGGGATCTCCACATCTAATGTCAAATGTATCACTGTCGGTCTGAAGGACGTTCGGCTGCAGCGCCGCTAAAAATGGATCTGCCAGTTCAAAATAAACCGTTTTAAATGCTGAGGATCTACACGGTGCAGTCATACCTCACTACACACATCCACCTGAATCACCCCGACCCACTCACACACACACACACACACACACATGCAAACACGTACACACACACACACACACACACACACCCGCATACACACACACAGACTTGAAAGCACATGGCTACCCCACCCCCATGGATTCATTCATGCAGACTGGTGTTATGTAAGAGCGTTACCCTCCTCTCCTAACAGACATGTCCTGGTGTCAACCCCATGACTCTGACCAGGATAGAGAGAAAGAGAGAGCATGTATGAGAACAGAAGAGAGGACAAGAGAAAACTTCAGGGAGAGAGAGGGGCCCAAACATGGAGCTCCAAAACCTGTGGAACGCACACACACACACACACACACACACACACACACACACACACACACACACACACACACACCTTTAATAAGAGAGAAGGTGTCATTGGTTGGATAAAATGGATTAAGAGGGAAGCAGAAGGAAGCAACAGAAGGGGTGGATGGACTAGTGAGTGATGTTTGTTGTGTTTTGATGGTGAACATCTCCATGTTCAGCATGTTGATGATGATGAAGATGATGAAGAAAATGGTTATATGGCTTTGGCATACACGGGAACTCCATCACAGCAGCTCAGACCTGTGTTTACTTCAGCATAGAAATAGTTGTATTAGACTGCAATCTTCGATAAATGTGATTGTTAAAAAAACAAAACAAACTATGAATTTTGGATAAGATTACTATGATCCGCTTGTTGTGGATGTGATGGCTATGATGGTTGTTAATGAAAGTCACAGCAGGAAGCAGAAATGATGTGCCTCCACACAGAAAATTGATATCTGCTGCAGTAATTTCAGCAGAATTGAATTTACTCCTCGTCATGTACAACAGTCTCATATTTCAATGTAGCTTAGCACCACCCTGCCATGATTATTAATTTTGAATACTACTTTATTTCATAATTATTTTTCTTTAACATAAATATTTGTGGCTAAATAAGCACCATACATCAAAAACATCCTCAGTTATTACATTTCAACAACTTAGTGAATCTGCTTATACATACCCTGCTTAATAAATGGCCACATCATTTTTTTCCCAGTTTGTATTATTCATTTATTTGGTACTATGTACTGTGATCAAGCCAGAGTTATTATGTCAGACATTACAAAGCTCCTCCAGAGCCACAGAAGACGTAACATATTTACATATATTACGATTGTTTGCTGTTGTATGAACTGCTCTTCATCTTTAAATCCTGTATGTGTAGATCATTCTTTAAACTATTCAGGTAAATCAGTCTAAGAACAGTATGTTTTATTCAGGTGTTACACGGTTATGCTGAACAGCAGCTGCAGCAGTAGTTTCTAACATTTCTACAGTATTGTGATGCTGATGGAACCATGAACTTTGACTGGTACAAACATGTACAGTAGTCCTACTGCTCCCTCTACAGGACAAAGGCATCACATCAGCTACTATACTGTGATAGAAAAACATTTCTGAAACTACATCTTTTAAAATGTAGTTTAGACTAGAATCTGACTTGTTCACATTTATTTTTCCATATGTTTTTTTTTATGCCATACAATGTAACATTAAGAGAACATCATGTTAAATGACTAGTTACAATAAAACAGAGCAAATCAATTTTTTAAAGACCCAAACTACACAGCTGTTACCTGTAGTTGTAATAGGTCCATTTTTATAAACAGGGCAAAGGTACAGAGTCCCCTGTGCAAAGAAAAACATCTACTGAATATGTCCATCGGAACAGTCACTTTTTGAAGCCAATTGTCTTTTGCTTTCTTACCCATGATTCAATCCTCACCGTTGAGCACCTGATGCTCCATAAATGTAGCTGTTATTGTGCTTTTGTGTTCATGTGTTTTAATGTGCCCTGTGTCCCTTTTTAATAGCATATGTATGAAACTTAATAAAGTCTTTCTATTGTATTCTAAACTATTATCTTGGAAATGTACTGTGTTATCCTTATATATTATATTTAAATGTATTAAATTGTAAATCAATTTGTTTCTAAGTAATCACTAACAAATGGTTACTGTAAAGTTGACATTTTGTTTGTTTATACTCTGTTTCTTTCCTAGAGTTTTGTCAATGTTTTTGTTGTAAAATAAATAAAGTCCACAAAAATACATAAAATGGCGACACTGCATTCTAGCCGTCTGCTACAATATACCCAGTCAGCTTGAAAACTTTCCACCGTTTCTGTAGTTACTGCTGTTTTTGTATAGTATTGAATGTTGCATCTTCATAGTTACAGAAGAAAACTGCTGTTTAGTGAACAAGGACAACAAGACAGTGGCCTCAGTCCACAATCCACTAAGTGTGTGTGGAACTCAGTTATGTGCTGAACTTCTCCTCAGCAATCAATAGTTTGTCATAAGAAACTTAAAGAAAACAAGCCATGTTGTTTTCACTTTATTCCTGAATGTATGAAAAGAGAGCAACAACAATCACAAGTGTCATTAGATAAAGTGCACTTCAAATAAGCAGCGTCATAATCGGTGAGACTCCATGAAAGCCTACTGACCTGACCAGTCACATCACACCCTACTGAGCAATGCACATGATGATTCACAAGATACACGCTTAATAACACACTGTCACAAATAATGCACACTCAATACATATAAATAGCTACCTAGCTGTGCTAACAAAGGAATATAAACAACACATTTAGGTTACTCGTATATTACAAAGCATGCTGCTGTACAATATAAAATATTCAGACAAAAACACACAAATGTGCAAAAGGTGTCGACTGAGAAGATATCGAATGATGTTGATGTTGTAGGCAAACGTTTCATTTCATTCAGAGACTTGTCGCTTTGTTCCACCCACTGGACCATTTGGCATAAAGCCATAGGTCACAAACCCTCTGCTACCTGACTTGACGTGTACAGAATGAACTGTCAAGAGTCGACACATCTCAAAGCTGACAATAAAGTAGTTATCAATAGATTAATACCCCTGTCATCTCTGTACAGTAAATATGAAGCTAAGCCAGCAGCTGATAAGTATAGCTTAGCTTAGCATAAAGACATGAAGCTAGCCTGGCTCTCTCCGTAGGTAACCAGCGCCTGTAAAGCTCCCTTATTCGAAAGTTACTGAGCCCGGCTAACAAACTGCAGTTTTTGTTTTTTAGACAGATAAAACAGGAACATGTTAAGTAGTAAATGGTACATGGCTGTTAGCTTTACAGGTGCTGGTAGGCAGTTTTTGTTTTTTGGACAACAGAGCCAGGATAGCTGTTTTTCCATGTTTCCAGTCTTTGTGCTAAGCTAAGCTAACATATTTACTGCACAGACATAAGACTGGGATCAATCTTCATACCTAACTCTCAGCAAGAAAGAGAATAACATATATTCCTTGTCTTCTTTATTGTGTTGCTGCCAATTATCAGACCAGCTTCATTTTACTGTTAAAATGTAATTATTTTGCAGTATGAACTAGTGTCTAGAATTCCTATAAAGCACCATAACAGCAAGACACATTTTTGACTGAGACATACTTCTGAGGCAGGCTTCTAGACGTAAGTGCATTATAGGTCAATGATTGCGCAGTTTTTCTAAAACATACTAGGCATTTTAGACAGAAATTATTTTTATATCATCCTCTTGTACCCTGAAAATCTGTTTCAATATGAAAAATCACAGAGTCCACTTCAAAATACCCTCTGGGAGTGGCTGGGACTGAGAGATTTGGCAGTGTTTGCAGGAGTCAAGCCAAGACAAGGGGCACAATGCCAGGAGGCAGGAAGTGAGATGGGGGGGGGGCTGGATGAGAGAAGGTGGTGGCAGTATCACATCACATCTATGTTTTCAACAGTTCCCACAGTGAGTGTATTTAAAAGTCTATTAACATTCCCTTTATACTTTGATATTGTTCTCTGGAATAGTGAGCAGCAGGAAAACACACCAAACTATACAAGACAAGAAAAATCTGCTAACTGATTATTCAAGTGAGTCTATGTAACTCTCTTACTGAACGCAGTGCACCTGAATTTACACATTACATTGTATGATTGGCACGTGGTATCGCCAGTGTTAGTTTGAGCACAATTAATATACTGAATAGGTTTGTGTGTAAGATGTATTCTTTTGTACTATACATACACTCAGTGCTGTCAGCCTTAGTCTAGGAGAAAATGTCTTTCATTTCCCACTGTCCTCACTTCCAGGATATTCCCTCACAGATCTGCGGCTCATTAAAGCTGTAGAACCAGTGAGAGAAAGTGCAACGAAGCATACTTTTGCTCTCTCTTACAGACAGTCTATCTGCTTTCTTGTCTGCCTCATTTGTTCCAGAACTTTCCCTCTGCAGCCAGCCTCTGGTTTAGGCGACAGAGTTGCCGAAGGAAGCCGTCGTTGGGTCCGATCTCTCTTTTGTGCCGCACCGTGGCCAGAGCGGTGTGGACATCCATGTTTTGGCGAAGCATCAGGTAGGCTATGACTAAGGTAGGCGAGCGGCTGTAGCCTTCCCGGCAGTGAACGTACACTTTACCTACATAAGGAAGCAACTGTTCATGTTTAATCACATTCACAACTGTGTTATCTGAATTAACACTTTCAGTTTAAAGCTGCATTCATTTATTTTTTGGGTCACTTCAGGGGCAGTGAAAACAGCTGTAAACACAACACTGTCATATTATCACCTTGTAAAGTTGCTATGGCTGACGTGTTAGCAAACCAGTGCTTATTTACAGATTAAGCAAACATGGAAGAACATTCATATTGAAATTAAATTCATTCATTTGTCTCATGTTTCAGTCAAAAAATCACTCTCCTTTCAGCTAAGTTCAGCAACTCTGGCTCTTTAGCTGCCATGACCCACATTTAGCTAGTCGCAAGCTTTGTCTGTCTTCTGTTTAGTGCTTGGCAGGTAATGTACCTCAGGTTTATCGGAGCTGCTAGCTCCTGGCTACAGATGGAAAACAACGTTGTTAATAGTGGAGTTTAAGATGGATTTAAACATTCTGTAGAGCTGAGGGGAACAGCAGACTCAAGTGATAATTATCTACCGTCTACCAAAATACTCAAAATGTACTTAGCATTAGCATGTTCTTAGGATATAGGTACAGTACATTATCATTCCTCTAGATGTTGCCACAGTGGTTTTTTGATATAAAAATGTATGATTTTTAAAAAACTTATTAGAAGTGTCATCAACAATCAGTTTAATTATTGAAACTGTTTCTTGAGCCTTGTTCTTGCTTACAATTAATTATTTTTTTTAAATCAGAGAATGTCAAAGGTTTTCAAATATGAAGCAATAAGAGAAAAGCAGTCAGCTCCCCACAGACCCCACATTTTACACAGAAAAACAAACAGGATTTCATTTTATTCTCTGACCTTTTCCATTTTTGTATGCCAGCGCCTCCTCGATGAAGTCTGCTGCCTCTTCAAAGTAAACGCTGATGTCGAAGTGGTCGGTGTCGCTGGCTGGTACGCCGTGGTAGATGACGCCCGTGTCGGCATAGAACTCAGCGTTGGTGTTGACGTGCATGAAGGAGTTTCCCTCCGCGGCATTCAGGATGTGGGTGATGCCCTGGCGCTTGAGACGCATCACGTTCATTGCTACAAACCTGCAACAGATACAAACAAATACACACAAGGTTATTCCACATACTAATGATGCTGAGTGTGATATCAAGCAAAGCACAATCTGATCATTTCTGCTTTTTGAGAAAAAAAATCTTAATATATTTCAACATTTTTAAATATTTACATACAGTCGAAAATTGATAGCTTTTGAGTTTCCATGGCTTTAAAAAATATACCTACATAAAGTTTTGGGACTTGCAAGAGACAGATTTAAAAGTCCAAATTGATGCAGCAGAGGTCAAGACTTTCAGTCCACCTATGGGTCAAGCTCCAAAACCCTAGATTTTAAATTTCCCATAATGCCATAGTGACAACTGCCACAAAGTGACATCTGCTTTTCCAAACAAAATAGTTGGGCTGGAAGCTTGGTGATGCAGTGACAATACTCGCAGGGATAGTTGGTGAACTGCTGTAGCTGGTGAGCTAACCGTTTACTTGCTAGCTGGCCAGGCACAATCACATCCCCTGGAGCTTCTCTATATTTTCTCTTCACTGTTCTGTTTACTCCCCTCTGGCCTTTTGTTTTCCATTGTGCATCATTTCATTTAATAAAAGGTTTTTGAAGTTATTGTTTTCTGAGCCAATGAGTTTGCCAACAACCAGTTAGCAAACTCATTAGCTTAGTTAGCTCGCTAACAGTGTAAGGGAGTAACTACTTACATGTAACGGCGTTACGTAATTCAATTACAAAATAAATGTAAATGTAATCCGTTACAGTTCCTAAGAACAAAAGAAACTCTTAGAAGCTAACGGTGGTCCTCCTTGAATAGTGATTGTTCGCCCATGAACCTTCACTTACTGTTTTTATTAAATATTGACTCAGGTTACGTTGTGACAATTCTACAGGCACCAACAGCCTAAATGATTTGATGCTAACTATGCTACAAACTATGCTTTTTGCTGGGCACACAACAACACTTTTGGACTGATGACCAATAGTCTCTTATACATGAGGTAGTCTGTTAAATCCACTCACCTAGGGAAGCATGTCACCAATAATGCACACATCTCTCATTGTCTAACCACATTTATTCTCAAGATCTAACGGTATAAAAGCAACTTAATCCAAATGAGAAAGAACACTTAGATCAAACTACAAAATGAAAAATGACTACAAAAACAATAATTTGGAAAACAATAGCATTATTATACTTTTTTCAGTGTAGAGATCAAAACCGGTGCTCACCTCCCATATCAGAAAATCCACATTAGAGATGCTGCACAGAAGCACTGGGTGGATGGATTTGCCAAAAATGGTCCCCGCAGGTAACACCGCCTTAAACCCCAGACTGGTTTTGACATTTCTGTTAGGTACACTTTAAGATATATGTTAATTAGTGAGTTCAAGAGGTGTTGATATATTTCAACTAGCTACCAGTTAGCCAGGCTAGCCATTCTCCTGTTTCCAATCTTTATGCTAAGCTAAGCTAACCACATCCTGTCTCCAATTCTGTACTCAGTGTCACGCTCGGGGAACGGCGACCCAAAAAGCAGACGTCGGCCGAAGAGGAACAGTCAAAAACTTTTAATAAAAACTCACTTGAACCAAGGACATCAAAAAGCAGAGCATGCGTAAACCAAATAAACAGGCGGAACAGCCAAAAGAAACAGAAATGCGGAACATCACCTGGGGCAGGAAACACGGGACAAGAGAAGGCACACCATGGAAACACAGGACATGAAGCACAATAGCTGTGTCCTAATTCAGGGGTTGCAGCGTTCGAAGGGCACATTTGAAGGCCGATTACATCACAGCGTCGCGACAAGGCTGTCCCAATTCAAAGGTAGTTCGAAGGGTACTTCGAATGTGGTCTACAAATGTGTTGTTCTTTTCCCATCAAATGAACGACGCATCAGATGTATCCTTCGCAGCCTAGGCTATCCCGCAATTCATTGCGCGCTGGTGACAAATTACTTTTTTTGGAAGAAATGGCGGACGTTTCACGTTTCTTACATTCCACCACTAGTGGTTTTAAATATGAAATATTTTCAAAGTTAAGTTACATTAGCCAAACAGCAAACGATTTTAACTAGCTAATGTGAACATTATTGTTGGGTGAAAGCACACAGCTAAATTCAGCTTAATTCATTTATTTTATCTGGCCCTCAGCCTGATATACAACACACCACCTGCGGTGAAATATCTCAGTAAAGCATGAAACAAAAAAAACACAAAAACGACTTCTGGCTCCATCTTTTGGTCCTGTTTGTTAACAGCGGGAGAAAGGAGCAGCAGTTCGTGATGCAACGGTAAGGGCAGGAATAGTTGGTGACATGAATCTTCTGTAGACCAGACCGTCCCATTTCAGTCCAACTCTTAGCGGTCTATGCGGCCTACGAACGACGCGGCCTTCGTAGACCAGGTAGACCGCGTACTTCGAACGCTGCAGCCCCTGAATTGGGACACAGCTAATGAACCGAGACAGAACAAAGGAAACCACCAGACTAAATAAACAAGACAAACAATGGGAACAGAAGCAGGTGGGTGACAAGACACAGGTGACAGTAATCAAAAAGGGAGGGAAACGAGACAAAGACAGGAAACGGACCCAAAACTACAAAATAAAACAGGAAGGACAACCCACACTTTATGGACCATGACACTCAGTGAAAATAAGTATATTGCCAAAATTGTTGAACTATTCCAATGGCATCTAGGCTCAAAAGGTTTGATTTCAATTATTGGTCCTTATTTAGAAACCTGTCAGTAAAAATGCTGTGACAACCACCCCGACTGGGAGGTTTATCCAGCACTGCAGCGAATGAGGCCAGCTGGTCACTATACTAGCAGCACAACAGGGAGCTGCCAGTATGATATCTTCTTCAGCACAAGAAGAGACTAAAAAGCTAATAGAAACACCCCTCTGCAGGTAAAGTGGAGAGAATAGATGTTCCTTCTTCTTCCTTCTTCTTCATATCTTGCATTGTTCTTTGTTCTTCTTCATGGCAGGTGATTTACAATAGAAACTCAATATATATACACAACATAATACAGGACTTTAGTTTAATTGAAGCTGAATGTAAATATGTAAGTGAATATCTTTCATTATCCTAAAACATGCTGAAGAAGTTTGGATGGGGAAAGATATTCATGAAGAAGCTTTATAGTTTAACAGCATATAAGATCCATGTGGTTTAATGACAGCACCACTTTGCTGAGCTACACAGCACTCAGCTGGTGGAGCCCACAGAGGATATATAACCTTATTAGATACAGGAGGACTGGGACGAGATAAGCACAGAGCTAACAGCAGAATTGTTCACAGATTTACTTTAATCCCAGAGGCGTTCCAACAGTCGGTAGTTGTGTTAACAGTTATAAACTTCTTAATTTATACATACTTTTTTGTGCAATATGAATGTTTTATACAGGAAAGCATTTCACCAACAAAAGGATTTTATATTTAAATTCTTAACATCACCAGTTGTAAGGTCATTGGCTAATTGGGGAGAATAGCTAAAGGATTCAAAAATGGGGTGTGTATTAAAAGTGAGTTATTTCTTATTAACACCACATACAGGTGATAGGAAAAGTTTCTGCTTTGAAATTATCTTGTCACATCTTGTTACTATAAGTCATATGCAGAGTATCCCAGGTTTGTGTGTTGGCTGTTAAAGTAGGCTACTTTGATGGAGATGGAAAGAGTGATATAATACTTGGCAGTAACATCTGTGAGATGAATGAGCAGTGGTGAATTTGGAGCAATTAGTGTTTTACTAAAAATTGTGTCACTGCTGGACTGAACTAACATCAGTCCGTTGAGGTAGCTGGTGGAGATCAAGTTTATTTATAGTTGTTTATAGTTTTATCAGTCTAATTATAAACTGATCATGTAAATTCAAAGTAACTTGTGATATTTGCCTCTGAAATGTATTGAAATAGAAGTATGTAGTAGCATATATAGCATTACAATACTCAAGTAAAGTACAAACACTTCATAATTGTATTCAACAAAAATACTTGAGGACATAGGTACATTTTATCACTGGATCTGCAGGCTTGAGGTAAGCTTCATGTCATAAACCGCATTTCCACTGCATGGGGCAGCTCTGCTCTGCTCATTTTTGGTACCAGGATACTTTCTCAATGTCATTTTCAACTTCAGAAATTACCCCCTCAGTGTAGGTAGGATTCTTAGCTAGTCGCCATAGCGACACCATGTGAAATTCCATGTGAAATGTGACACAGCTACACTCTTGCTGGATCCTTTGCTCAGCAAGCAAACAGAGGAACGTCTGCACTTTGTCAACTGACTAAAGTGTGGATTTTGCAGGCTGCCATGGCGGGTTTGTGCTAGATGTCCTCTGACGAATCTCTCTGACCAATCAGTGGTCTACAGTGTTTTAACGCCACCTTTTAGTATCAGCTCTGCTTGATTAGAACCTTGAACAAGGTGATATAAACTTTTGCCAATGGAAAACCAAAAAAGCGAGCTGAGGTGAAAAGCCTGGTTGTAAGTTTATGAATTAAATTAAAAAGAAGTAGAAGTGGAAGATGGTTATACAGCAACCATCAAGTTATAAAACCAAATACATATTGAACAAAGTGAATGTTTTGCAGAGTGAAACTGTGTGTGTGTGTGTGTGTGTGACTTGCTTGGATGAATGTTGGGAGGAAGCAGGGTGTTAAGTATTTTTATCGCTTCTGGGAAGAAACTGTTTGAGTCTGCTGTTGGTGGTACGGATACTCCTGTATCTACTGTCAGATGACAGGAGAATGAAGAGTTCGTGAGCGGGGTGAGATCCCAGCAATGCCGCTGCTTCACGGATGCAGCAGTTGGTGTATACAGTGTCGATGGTCGGTAGAGAGACCCCAATGATCTTGCAATTGCTGTACCACACAATGAGACAGCTGATGAGTGTGGTGGAAATTTTCCTTAATTCCCTTGGAGAAGTGAGCAAATAAAAAATGATTCAACAAATCGTTGTCTTTTGATATTTTTAATAAAGCAAATAATATAGCAAATACTAAAGCAAATAATTATAATTAAAAAAGAAAGAAGGGAAAGTGAAAACAACAAGTGGCTGTACACAAATTGTTTTCACTAGGCCTAATTCACTGAAAGGAATGCACAACTTCAACTCTATTTCAGTTGAAAGGACAGAGATCATACACCATGAGCATATGAAACATCTGACCCCGAAGGGCAGTCGTAGTCACATAGTTATAACCTCATAAACACGTAGCAGCAAAGGAAAAGATATTAAGTCAACTCCATTGCTCAGTCTTGTCTATCTAGCTCAGTGTTCTCACCCTGGGATAAGAACACAGGTCAGACGGTTCTTAGTTTCCAAAACAAGTTGTCTCCAGTTTCCAATCAACCCGATGCTGTCTCTTACTACAGAGTTGACACAGACACAAATTATCCAAGTGCAGAGTACACATTGTCAGATATTCACATACAGTTATTATAGCAAAGCATATTAAATCATAAGAATTATAATGAGAAATGTTGCTCTTTATTGTACCTTTGTAAAAGGTAGTGAGGATGGGAGGGGGGATTTTTGCCTTCTTCAGCTTCAAAAGGTAGGGGAGGCGCTGCTGGGCCTTCTTAGATAGGCAGGTGGTGGCAAGTGTCCAGTTATGGTGGCAAAACAATAGCGGAAATAAATGTACACGTTCATAAGGGAAACAGGCGACATCGCCGGAATAAGGAAAATAAATGTCTTCTTGTGCTGTAGGATGCCAGAACAGGAATGTGAAAAAAAGATGGCCTTCATTTTTATAGTATACCATTGTTGAAGACACCCTTTGAAGCTAAGACAGTTATGGTTTCAAGGCATTAAATGAAGGGACAGGAATGATTTCATCTCTCCAGAATTCTTATCTCTGCAGTGCTCAGTGTCACAGCCCAGCTCAACAAAAACAGGAGACACATGGGTATACTAACCAAAAGTAATTTATTAATCACAAAATAAGCAAAATAATCACAAATAAACAAATAAGTGGGAGGAAACTGTAAAGTCAGAAATGTAGGGAGTGGATGAGTGAAAATGTTGTGCTGTATTGATGTGAATTGATCCTGTGAAAAGCAAGAAAAGGTAACAAATAAACAACACAGAGGTGTATGATGTGATGAGATCTGCCCTCAAAAACTGGCTGCTGCTCTGCCTATACGCATGGGGCAGACCAGGACCAGGTGTATCCCATGCTGCTGATTTCCCATTTAATTGGTTTGCAGTCCTGAAAACAGTAAAAACGACAGCAGAGTGAATCAAGCCATCACACAAGGTTTTCCTCACTTTTGTCACACACAAGGCAAAATCAATAATGTAGTAAATTACAATAAATTACGAACTTCAGGAAACATAAAGCTGGCATTATCAGAAGGCTATTTCATAATGGTTAACACCATAGACCAATGTTAGCAACATTAGCATGTAAACAGAAGTAGCATGTGAACAAACCAAATTGCTCATAGACAGTTTAGCTAGTAGATAGCTACTTCGTTTTATGTATTTTAAGCATTTAAGGAATGAATGGCTATACAGTAATATTACAGTATATCTGTTATGACATTTACTTTACTATTATTTAATTTACTATGACTGAACACAAATTTAGTTGTGCCTACACCTTGGGACCACATAATATATTTTAATATTATGTTACAACGCAATGACTGAGGACGTTGTAGCGTATGAATTCTTCTACAATTATCAATGTTCAGATATCGTTTTGTCGGGGCACCACCCTCTTTCCGGAGGGAATAAATAATAATTCAAGCAATTTATAACTCGATCAGTCTT
>JAVQJL010024262.1:2500-16999 GCA_036024295.1 Nannoperca obscura | reverse complement strand
TGTGAAAAGATGCGCCTGCCACATCCTGCCAGCAGTTCTCGGCATTGTCCCCCTCGCTGCATTTCCTGGGACAGGCAAAGTAGCAAGCACATGATAATTTATGTATATTACTTCAACAGATGGCGTGTTTTCCCACGAATGCGCAGTTGGTGCTGTTGGTTTGTGGACGACTCCGCGCGGTCATACTTGATTGCCCGGCAGGTGTGTGTGTGTGTGTGTGTGTACAGTAACACTTCCTGTTGTTACCTGTGTGCAGGTGGACTGTGTGAGTATGTGTGCTGACACTCCTGCAGCCTCGGAGGTGAAGCTGTCCTCGGTGTTTCAGCGGGCCGACGCCCTGCAGCCCTGCATCCTGGTGCTCAGGAACCTGCAGCTCCTGCTCAGACCTCGAGGTGGCGTTGAGGAGGACTGCAGGGTCCAGGCTGCGCTCTGCCAGCTGCTCCACAGCGTCCCCACCAGGTCACTGACTGCCTTTACACCTTTTTGTTAGTCGCTATCACAACAGCTGGAATCTCCGGGTGTCCACATACACAATGAAATGCATCACAACATTTAGATGTTTGTTGTCTTCACAGCAGAAATTAAAGCAGTAAAAACGTGTAAGTAGGATCTTTAGTATTTGAGTGTTTACAGGAAATAACAGGATCACTGATGCTGTCTGAAGAGCCATGTGTGCTAGACGCCTCTGTGGGAGAATCAGAGCGGATTTAAACTCTACGAGGCCACGATTATTGACAGGACGTTCCTAAGACTAACTCTTGCAGAAGTTCAGCTCAGGAAATGTCCCGTGGTGGTCTCTGTGTTTCAGTGTGGTGGTGGTGGCGACAGTCTGCAGACCTCGGGACCTGTCTGCAGGCGTCATGGCGCAGTTCGTCCACCAGGTGGCGCTAGAGAGCCCCACTGAGGAGCAGCGGCACTCCATGTTGGTCAGTCTGAGCCGAGACCTTCACCTGGGGAAGGACGTCAACCTGGAGAGACTCTCCAAACTCACTGCAGTAGGTTACAGCACAGACCAGCACAGACCAGTACAGACCAGCACAGACCAGACGTCTCCAACAAAAGAAGCGAACCAACAAGCCTTCAGAAAGTTTGATCATCACCAAAGCCCAACTGTCTAAAACCCTCAGCTGGAGTCGGCGACTTTACACACCTCATACGTGATGTGACGAAAAGATGTTTCACCACTTCTTTGAGTATAAATGTTCGGTACTGACTCCTGCTCTCCCTCCTCCAGGGTTTTGTGTTGGGGGATCTGAGTGCTCTGCTGGCCGAGGCAGGTAGAGCTGCCTGCAGGAGGCTGATCCACACCTGGTGAGACTGAAGACTAATTCCCTTCTGTTTGAGTATAATTGGTCATATTTTAGTATGAAGTCTCGAATTTATGCTGTTATTCCACTCTTCCTGTATCAGTTTCAAAATAAACGCCCTCTAGTTTTTTGTTGACAGAAACCCTTACTGTTCAACTGTAAACCAAGCTTTTATTGTGAAACATTAGCAGGAAGCGTGTTGTGAAGACTTTAAATGTTGCCATACATCTTGCAGCGCTTGTACGTTAACACACACACACCTGCAGTGAATCTAACAACAACACTTCAGATAAGTAATCCAGAACACAAGTGGGGGGGGGGGTTAGATCGGCCTCCAACCACCAAACAGATTCAGTTCAGAGCCTGAAACACGTGCAGACGGTCGTAACGCCGGTTCATGTGTGTGCAGTGCTGGTCGGCAGCAGGAGGACCTGTGCTCCAGTGGAGTGACCATCCTGAACCAGGACTTCACCTCCGCCCTCAAGACCCTGCAGGAGGCCCAGTCCACGGCCATCGGAGCCCCCAAGGTGATGAGACCCAGTTCAGCATGACGAGCCTCTTACTGGTTAACTCTTAACGAGCTGGTTAACTCTAACTATTTCTTATCTAACCAGCTGGTTACCTGTCTGAACAGATCCCGGATGTGCGCTGGGAGGATGTTGGAGGTCTGCAGCAGGTGAAGAAAGAGATCCTGGACACTGTCCAGCTTCCTCTGCAGCGTCCGGAGCTCCGGTCTCTGGGTCTGAACCGGACCGGGGTTCTGCTGTACGGACCACCGGGAACAGGGAAAACTCTGCTGGCCAAAGCCGTCGCCACCGAGTGCTCGATGACCTTCCTCAGGTAGGAAACCTTCACCTTCCTCAGTACCGACTGACTGACCTCAAACACATCGTGAGAGGATTCAGGTTCTTTCTGTAAAAAAAGATCAATGAGTTGATGTTTCATGTCTTTTTAAAAGATATGATTTCATGTTTTAAAGGTTCTGGGCTTGTTTTTAAAACCAGGATCCTTCCAACAAGTCTTCATGTTGTTGCCTTGTGGCTGGGTTTCAAGAGATGGTAGCTTCGTAGCTTGTGCCATCAATCAATCAATCAATCAATAATACTTAAATTACCCCTCCTGAAAATGTGCATTTTCTACTGGAGGGAACAACTGAAGCAAAATGAAGATGAGAAAAGTTATGGTGCCTTCAGATACAGCTCGTGAGCTCGTGGTTACGACACGATACGCTCGCCATCCCAGTGTTGAGGAGGCCGCTGCTAGGCAACGGCAACATGGACGCCAAAATAGTTCTTCACGTCTTCCCAAGAAATGTTGACTTATTTTCCTCAGACATTCGCCTTCTGATCCGCTCACATTTAAAGTTACTGCATTGTGCTCCTATTCAGCACTTCCTGTCTCGGTTTCAAATTAAAAGCCCTCTAGTTTTTAGTTGACAGAAACCCTCACCGTTCATTTATATACATAACAGTTGACTTATTATTATCAACATTATTCTCAGAGATGTTTACAAAAAATGCCAAGAAAAGCTCGAAATGATGCAAATTACAACATATGAACTTAATATCCACCGGAAAATGAACTTCTGTGAGCTTATGGGCGATAATATGGACCCTTCTCGTGAACACGACCCCGCCTGAAGGCACCACGGAGTATTATTATTATTATTAGTTGGTGTTTGTTGTGTGCGAGCTGTGTAAGTTATATAAGTCATGTTATTTTACTGTGTAAAACACCTTGTGTACTGCGATGCTGTGACTTTGAGCTCCTGCTGCTGTTTCAGTGTTAAAGGTCCAGAGCTCATCAACATGTACGTGGGTCAGAGCGAAGAGAACGTCAGAGAAGGTTTGTGTCACTTTACGTTTTAATAACTGAGAGAACCAGAAGGAGCTTAAAGTTTAATGAACGCAGGCGTCACTTCCTGCAGTTCTTCCTGCAGTTCTGCTTTATCTTCTCAAATAGAAGATAAAATAGAAACAGAATGAACTGAACTTCAGATTCTATTAAAAACCTCCTTCCTGGTGTTGTAGTCGTGTGTGGAGGGAAATATACAGAGTGATCAATGCAGGCAGTTATTGAAGTAACAAGGAATACACTGCAGGGCCCTGTAGGCTGGACTTTCAACATAAAAGCCTCAGAAGGTAACAGGAGACTTTAAAAATTAAACACTTGTACTTTCTTTCGCTGTAGTTTTACAGCTTTTCAGGAAATTGATTTTCTAGTAATGATGTGATCAGTTCAGTTTATTATCGATAATTACATAACACATTTATATAAAACACTTGAAACGAGTGAATTCGTAGAAGATCCGGCTGTGACCTGATGATGTTGTGTTCAGTGTTCAGCAGAGCGCGCTCAGCAGCTCCCTGCGTCGTCTTCTTTGACGAGCTGGACTCTCTGGCTCCCAGCAGGGGGCGCAGTGGAGACTCTGGAGGGGTGATGGACAGGTGAGTGTTTACCTGCAGGGTCTTCTTTACTTTCATATCCTTAGTTACGTTGTTCTACTTCTTTTATGGTGCATTATCTCCTGTTTTGTACTTTTATGTGTTTGTTTAGTTTTTTTATTGTGAAGCTGTTCTAGAAAGACGTGATCAATAAAGTTTGATTGAATCTGTGCAGAGTCGTGTCCCAGCTGCTGGCCGAGCTCGACGCTCTGCACTCGTCTGTCGGGGTTTTTGTGATCGGAGCCACAAACCGTCCAGACCTGTTGGACCAATCGCTGCTGAGGCCCGGCAGGTCAGAGGTCACACACACACACACACACACACACACACACACACACACACACACACACGTAAACTTACAGAGCTGCAGGAATGATAATGATGATGTATTTCTGGAGTCCAACAGGAAGTTAGTGTCGCCATGGTTCCCTCCACAAACAGCCAATGGAACGTCTCCGTTGGCTTCTTGTAGAAACCAGCAGTTTGTGGTTCTTCATGAACTGTGATGATGTTTGAAGCTGCAGCAGCAACAAGCTAACGTTACACCACAGTCACATGACTCAACAAGCTAACGTTACACCACAGTCACATGACTCAACAAGCTAACGTTACACCACAGTCACATGACTCAACAAGCTAACGTTACACCACAGTCACATGACTTCACAAGCTAACGCTACAGCGCGGTCACATGACTTAACGTCTCCACCACTCAGCTTCCAGCGCTGACCTCTTCTACAGAAGCCTTTAGGAAAGTTTCCCTCCAACAGTTTGTAAAGGAGACGAGTGAGGAGACGAGTGAGGAGACCAGTTTCTGTGTTGAACGTCCCCGACGACCTCTGGAGCCTCGTTTAGACACTTGTTAGTCACCGAGAGGAGGATTTACTGCTGAACAACAAGCTGCTGTTAAACACAGCACTTATTCAGGAAGCAGGAACACACATTTGACTTTCAAAGTCTTGTATTAAAACCAGACAGAGTGACACACAATGTTCTATCTGTGTTCTTCAGGTTTGATAAGATGGTGTATGTTGGAATCAACGAGGACCGAGTCTCTCAGCTGCAGGTTCTGCAGGCCGTCCTCAGAAAGTGAGAACAGCTCCCTCTGCTGGACACACACCAGATATGGATTATCTAAAGAGCTAAAGCTAACAACACCGTGGTTTTGTGTGGACGTTAACGCTCTGTACACTTCAGGTTCCAGCTGGACTCTGCTGTGGACCTGCAGGAGGTGGTGGGTCGATGCCCCGCTCACATGACTGGCGCCGACCTGTACGCTCTCTGTTCAGACGCCATGACGGCCGCCATCAAGAGGAAGATCTCTCTCATCAACGATGGTAAGAAATCAGAAACGCTGAACAAGTTTATTAAACATGACGTGAGAATAAAACTGAAGTTGGCTTTGAGTTTCATTCTAAGTGGTTTTGAAAAGGTCCTTAAAAGTCTTGAATTTAACTTTGATCCTGGGGGAGATGTTGATGCTGTTTGTTGGACGGAGAGATAATAAGAAGCAAGATATTAAATCCTCTTCAGTCGTCTTCTTCACGTTTCTCTGGCAGCTTTTATTTATTAATACATCACGAAATCACGTTTTTACTTCTTAAAATCCATTTAATGCACATTAATTACAGTAAATCATGATTCCTTGTTTAGCTTTTCAAAGAATAATTGAATAGTGATTTCACGTGTAAACGTCCTGAAAACAACAACCTGAATATTAACATTTAATAAACAAACTGTTTCTTTCTTTTACAGTCGTTTTGATTGATAAAAAATTTGCATCTTGGAGAAAAACTCTAATTTACTCCAACTTGGATCTAAATTTTTGAGTTTTGTGATGTAAAAAGTTCAAGCACTTTCAAGGAATTTAAACCAAGAACTTTCCAGACTCTCAAAGCCTCCACCATCACAATTTTAAATTCCAGGAGATGACCAACAAATACGAATACGGGATCGTTTTAGTTCACATATTACAAGATGTTTGATGAAACGCCAGATTAATGTTAAAAATCAAGCACAATTCAAGGAGAGTATTTGAATTCAAGCATATTCCCAACCTTGAAAAAACTAAATCACTGTTAAAATTAAGCACTTTGCAGACTTTTAAGACCGTGTAAGTTTGTCACCAGGTTAATATCTGAGACTCTCTCTCAGGTCTGGACTCAGAGGACTCGCCCGTCTTCGTCTCCGCTGACGATTTCTCTGCAGCGCTGGAACATTTTAAGCCATCGGTTTCAGATCAGGAGCTGCTGCGATACAAAAACCTTCAACAGAAACTCACCGCAGAGTAGAAACTTCATCCTCAGACCGACAACAATGTTAACTCTTCAACAGACGTCCTGAACCAGATGTGTGAAGGACTCGGATAAAAGTCTAATTGTCTAATTTAAGATAAATACTGCAAATGTAAATTATGTAAAATTAATTTATGAAATTGTATAAAATGTATTTAATAAAAGCACAATGTGAACACAGGTGTGGGATCTAACGGGTCAGATCAGCCAATCAGGTGGAGAGTTTCCTCACACGGTCTTAATGATGTTTCCACAATTAACAATAAATACTGCTTTTACTGCAGTAGAGTTCACGATTACTTATCAGAATTACACTCAGTCGTGCATATGAAATGTAAACAAATCTTTTTAAAGGATAAAAAAACTGATCTCAGGTGTGAAGTTGAACATCTTTAAAATGTGTTTTTTAAAGAAAAAGTCATGAAACTTTAAATTCTGATGCTGATGTTTATCATTTTTGTCAAAACAAAACCTGTAGTCAATTTTAAATCATAAATGGTTTTAAATGCATAAAAAAGCTGCTGCGAGATTCAAACCAAAAACATTTTCATCATCAAACCATCTGTAAATGCTGCTTTCTACATTTCACTGCAGCAAAATAATAACTTATTATAAATACTAAAACTATAACATTACGGAATCAGTGGACAAAATCACAATCTGTCAGTGAAATTCAAAAACGTAGCTAGTTGGCAGATGCTACGCCATATACAGCAAGCCACTTTTACTTTCCAAACATCACCTCAACAAATAAAACAGTGCAGATTAGAGGAACTCCAAACGCAGAAAAACTCAGAATTAGATGCCCCTCCCTTTTAATTTTGACACAAGATGGAAACGTTCGCGACAAACCAAAATGTCTCGTTTTAGTTGTAAAATGATGTCATACTTGAAGACAGTTGAAGCACACTGCTAAACAACGCGTATTAACTGAGCGCAGCTTCACTAAACAAGAAACACACCTGAACACCTGAAGGGTTTGTAGTTGTTCTGTTTTCCTGCTTTTGCTCCCATAAAAATCTGAACTTCTAGCTAGCATGTTAACCAGGATGTTAGCCGGCTGACTTTCAACATTCTGCTGTAAAACTGATAATCTATTAACAATAAAACAATAAAATAAGCAACTGGAAGTGTAGCTTTGCCAGTTAGCCATCTTCTACTGTAAAACTAAGATGTACAGAAACTGGTAGCATAGTTAGCTAGCCTGTTTCCTGCTGTTTATAATACCTTTATTCATCATCACAAAAAAGTCCTGTCTCAGTCTAGACCTCATTAGCTGTAGCGCTAGCTTAGACTAGTGAGCTCACTGGGTAGCTATTAGGTCACCTTTTACTCTGAATGTATCAATTGAATGTGGGAACGTAAAGCAGGTTGTGTTTTGTGCCCCATCTAGGAATGTTGAGAAAACAATCATTACATCATATCATCAGTGAAGCGTAGAAGCGTTTTGGATTTGACACCACAGATGGAAAAAAGTTTGCTAGCTGTGTAAAAAGCAACAACCTTACAGTAACATCACAAGAAAAAGCAACACACCTGGTTAGCTTAGCATCAGCTAACATATGTTGTCTCGTTACCTAACAAACGTTAGTGCATTTTCACATAAGCTGCAGTGTGGGCAGTTAACTAAAACAGCTCTGAACCACAGAAAAGAAATACCAAAACGTGTTTACATCAATTTGACCGCCAGATAACGTTAGCAAGAAGTTGATTGTGTTGTTTCTTTTAACATTTCAGTCCCAACTAATTTAATTTCTACAATGTTAAACATCTCACAACCACAGCTTTAGTGTTATATTTAGCAGTTTTGGTAGTGCCATTAAGTTAAATGCAATGCGGCAGTGACACAGCATTAGCAGTTAGCTTTAACCTGATTTATGCTAACAGGTACAATGAGAAGCTGATGCTTTGCTAGCAAGGTAGCTGGACCATGCAGATTTTCTAAATATATTTGCAGTACTTTATTTAAACAATCTGAAAGTTTGGTTTTACTCTACTGTAGCACAACTTTTCATCAAAGCGTAGCAACAAAGCAAGATATCCAGAACCCTCTAAATTTAATTTAAGCATCCCGTTAATCAACACAAATATTCTGTGACACTTTATATTAAGTCGGTAGTTTATTTTCTCATATCACTTTTTACAGCAAGTCGATATGGTCAACAAAGATTAGGTTTCCTTGATGGATGTCACTATGAAGATTTTGAAAATGGCCTGGAATAAACATTCGTCTGATTTCTTTAAATCCTTTAATTTTTGGTCCTTTTTTTGAAACGATGAATGACGTATAAGAACTACAGGAAGTAGAGAACTTAATATAAAGTGTTACCAGGTTAGATTCAACATGTTGGATGTGGGGTGGGTAATATGTTTTGAAGTAAATCCATCATAGCAAAGTGACAAGAAGTGGACAAGTATCACATCACCACACGCACACCTCAAAGTGTGCTAGCTAGCTAGCTAGCTTCCTGGACAAAAGTCTGTGGTGTTTAACGTTACCTAGCTAAAATAACAAAACGGGACTCTGAAGGCTCCACTTGGTCAAAAAAAGAAGTGTTTTCCATTTTATTTAGTCATTTCTTTCCTTCACATAATGCTTCAAATAAATCAAACTAGTTTTTAAGCACACCCTTACGTCCCGTCTGCAGTGTAAAGACGTTCACGCCAAGTTTCCAGAATCTGATCTGGTGATGTTCCTGACTGGGACCTTCCTCAACCAACAAAATTCTTAAGTCAACTACTAAGTTAAGGGATGTTTTCTAATACATTTGCGTGCATTGTTTGGCGATGTAGCTGCTGTTGTAACAAGCTATGGAAGCTTATCATAGCCGGGCAGAAAAAACATGTCACAAACCCTCATTTCCTGAAGCCTGTTAGAGAGTTTTATCAGTCAGTGATGAGATCCAATCACCCCCACATGAAGCTAATTTCTCCGTGCACGCCGTCATTTCCCCGCCGGTGGGTTGTGGTTACGATTACGTACAGACAAACACAACGGAAATGTAGCGTTTGGTTCCTAAACTTCTTCTACCCACTTAAAAATTAAATAAAATTCGAAAATAAACCAAACATTAAGTTTAAAACCTAAAAGATGCAGTCTGCAAATGTGTCTCATTTGGTCAATTAAGGACTTAGATAAGATAATTGAAGTGCATGTCCCGTAACGTCAGCACTAATGTTAATAACTAATTTGAATCCGTTTCAAACAGTGCCACAACTTGCAATCTTGTTTTCTAGTCCAGTCGCGTAAAGCTTCGAGTGGAAGTGAGCTACTTGTTAAGTTTTAATCTGACAGGAGGATGTGAGGCAGGCGTCTCGTCAGAGTTTCAGAGATCGAACTCTTGTGAGACTCAAACACATGGACCTGGAAACCTGCAAGAGTCTGAACTAAGAACACAGGTGGGTTTGTTCTACCAACATGTTGTCTTTGGTGAGGAATGATGTACAAGCCACAGTCATTACAGTCTAATGAGCCAAAGCAGATGTGTAGATGAAGAAAGGGCGTGAAGCTGGGAGTCCAGGTCTAGGTGTAATCTGGATTAGTCTGGAGGTCTCAATCTCTGTGGTTCGTCCTCTGACTTCACTCTGTTTTGTGGTTCCTTGGTTTTAGTTCGTTGCTGGGGCAAAGATCCAACACGCAGGTCTTCCATGTCTTTGTCTTCCATATCTAACGAGCAGATCCTCTCCGTTAAGGACTCAGGTGAAGTGGGGCATCCGGCTGCAGGTTCTGGAAAAGAAGGAACGTCAGGTTTTTGATTGACCACGTCAAAGTTTGTCCTTTCACACAGCTTTCTTTGTTCAGAACAGATGGTAATACAGAAAATCATTCTTTGGGAAATGTTCTTGATTACAGAAGCAACCACAAGCTGAACCCCCATTAAACGATTGTAAACATTGTAAACCTGGAACCTGCACTCTTCTAGCTGGTTGAATTGTGAGATTAGTTTCACGCACATAAAACTACTTTTGGTTAAATGTTGAAAAGGTCACTAGCTAGGTTTACATCCAAATGTAGCATCCATCCATCATGGTGCCATTAAACCACCAAAGCGCCGGATGGAAACGCACCCATAGTGTCTCGTGTTTCAGGTCAGAGTACTTTTTAAAGATTTAACCACCATCTTTCCCAAACAGAACCATTCATTCATTCATCATCCTCAGAGGGTCACGGGGGATCTGATCCCAGCTGACATTGCGTGAGACATTCAGGTACACCTGGACAGGTTGCCAGTCAACCACAGGGCCGACACACAGATGAACCTGCATGTGTTTGGATGGTGGGAGGAAGACGTTCGAAGTTTAAAGTGGGCTAAACGCAGAACGCCGTTAGGGCTGATGACCTCTACCAGACACACGACACAACGAAACCTCATCACATTCATTATGACCAGCTGGGTTTGAATAAAACCTTGTCTGTTTACCTGAGAGATATTTAATTACATCAGCCTCAGAGCCAGTGATGGTTACTTTATAATAATACGCTGCAGTCCAGTTCAGAGTGTCTGACGTTGTTGGTTCCACATATTTTGTGTGTTTTGTGATATGAATGTATATAACGTAAGCTGTTGTTAACGTTACGTTTTCATTCTCTCTAACCACTTCCTGTGTTTTCGTTGTTTCGGGGTTCAGCATTCCTCCATGCAACATAAGCCATATTTACCGCTTACGTGGCCTTTGCTACTTTTGTGCGCTTCATCCTTTTCCTTCTCATTAGGGTCACCTGAGGCCTCTTCAACCCTGCGATCAGCAGCAGCAACCTGGGCCGCGACTTGGTGAGCCAGCTTCTCAGTAGCGTCCCCTTGGGAAACCTGCAGGAACAGCAGTCAGTTAGAGCCGGGACACCGGGGGGGGGGTTTGATACTGTCGGTTTATAAATAATAAAATAAAACCACAGAGACAACATAAAGCCACACAGTGGCAGCTCACAGTCCAGTAAACACCAAGTAAATTCAAACTCTACTTAAACATCACGCAGTATACTATAACCACTCTCAGGATTGTTGTATTGGTAACTAATGACATTCCCAGCAGCCTCAGCTGGACTTAGCCAGTGTTAGCTAACATGTTAAGATTTATATTATAATCCCTACACGGATAAAGCAGTAAATCAGCTAAGGTCCAGTTATACAGCCTGAAGGTTAAAGGCCAAACTTGTCCCGTCTGTAAATGTAAACAGTGAAGACAACGAAACGTCCGCTGAGTGAACCGTCAATGTTCAAGTCTGTGCAAACGATGGAAACCATGTAGACAATAGAAGAAGCATTTGGTTGTAAGTCTTCATCACATGAACTGTAGTGAAACAGATGTTTCTTTAGAAGCTGTTAACTCTTCTCGACTGACCAGAAACACAGGCAGAAACTACTTTCCTTCTCACGAGCATACAGCATACTGATCAGAAAGGTGCAACATGTATATCAGCTCACGCATCCAAAAAGACCAACAACTTGCTGCTTTTTGTGCCCCGACAGGCTGGAAACAAACCTTCAGGTTACACAAACTTCACTGGGAAGACGAGACGAACAGTTGACCCACTTCCTGCCTCAACTTCAGCTACAAAAGTAAGACCCAAGTAATAAACCGGAATTGTCCTTTAATAAGATGGACGACCGAATGCAAACCAGTCTGTGAGGAATGACATTAGTTTGCGTCCCGGCTGCATATAATGCTTCTTTTCATGATCAGTGAATCTGACAACTCTTTTCTCCACTAATGTTTTGGTCTGTAAAATCACACCATCCAGCTCAAGGTTAAATTAAATATCTCCAAACAATCCTGGAACCTGGTTTAGTCATTAAGTCTCTGACTTCCCAAAAGGACGTCCTGACGTCAAAACTGTCCAAAACTGAAACATATTTAATTTTCCATCATCTTGATGATCTAGATGAATATGAGAAGCAGAAACCAGCAAACATTGGCCTCTTTGCTTGAGAATGTAACATAAGTTACACCAACTAAGCATCCGAGCAACAACCAAACATACAAAGACTTCATAGACGTGACCTTTCATCGACGTCACTGCTGTTGTCATCTTTTAAATTTGAACCCGGGATTCGACGCCTTGCGGCCAAAGAGCCAACCGGCCAATCACAGCCGCAGCTCACACAGTCCTGCAGCATCAGCTTCCCCTCGCCTGATAAAGCCTGGATTAGAAGCAGGACAGTACCTCAACCAGTAACACTCCTCACCGAAGCACCATAGCAAACATTTGTTTAGCCTCCTTCAGGTGCCGGCTTCACATTCTTTGATGAACAGCTTTGTAACGGCAGCGCTGTGCAACGCCGCAGCTGCAGCCTTTGTGTCTTTATAGGAGTTGTGAGTTGCTGAGCGTGATGGAAAAACTGAAAAAAAACCTCTCAATTGTTTGGACTTTGTGCTGGTCGAGCACACTGAAGCCAGCCAGAGAGAGATCTAGCAACGTGTAGACGTGGAAGGGCCTTGCTGACGCCATTGTTGTCCCCGCGGGGCTCGATGTTAAAAGTACCGAGGGGAACATTGTTTGTGTAGCTGACCCTGACTCCCCCCACCCCCACCCCTCCTCCCTTTAGCCCTCTTCATTATCCTCATGTGATTAGCTCCGGTTTAGCATTTTCTGATGCATCTTGAGTTGTGTTCTGGATCATCTCTAAATCTTCTTCAGGCTCCAAGATAGTTTCTATCTCTGAGCTCGACTTTACTTTCACGCTGGAGTCTCGTCTTCGTTTGTCTCATTCCAGATTCTTTTGTTCGGTATTTTCTTTTGTTGCCGTGTCCTGGTCTTTACTTTTACTTGATTTCTTTTTCCTCTGAAGTTTTCCCCTCAAGAAATCTCCTTCTCTTTCTTTGCAGATCCATCTACTAAAAGCAGAACCTTACCATACCTTACTTATCTTCAATTTAAATCTCCTTATAAATCACACCCGCCTGCTTCAGCTTCTGTTTGTCAGGTTCACTAACGTCATCCAAGTTGTTTTTCCCACCACCCAAAGCTCACCACCACCTCCTCCTCCTCAGCAGACATGTTTGTTGTTTTCTGTTACTGACCGGTCGCCGACGTCCTTGGAGTCAGAGGAACCAGGTAACTTTGACATTGTCCTCGTCCGTCCGGCCTGTCGCAGCTAGCGAGAGGAGCTCACTCTTAATATCTGAGTCATCCAACAAACAAGCTGGCAGATCATCATCAGCAACGTCACAAACGCTCCCTTCTGCCCATTTCAGCATGAAAAGAATCATTCATCCCAAAACTTAGTAATCCAGGTGAGAAGTTTATTTTACACTCATCAGAGAATAGAGGTACTAAGTTGTTTTTCAGCGCAGATCTACAACTTAACAAACCAAAACACTTGCCTTATATTAATCAAGAGTCCAAGTTCTCCTCTGAAACGCATCCAGGTTCAAAGTTCACATCTAAGCTCTCCATCATCTCCGACCATCATTCACCTCAGCACACAACTTAGCAGGACCCTACCTCCACTCTCCAGCAGGATCCACTCTCCACCTCTGCACAAGTAACACAACAGAAAGCAGTCCTTACCAATTGACCCCACACATTTGTTAGGTTATGCCCCCGGCGTCCCTGCAGAGGCACATATATGATCCCGGCTGCAGTTTTTTCCTCTCGCACCAGAAGGTTCAGCCAGGACGCAAAAAACAAATCTGCTAAATAATAGGAGGCCATGAAGCGGCCGGGTGGGGCCTTTAAAAAGGAGGGTCCACTCAGCACTTCTGACTGCAAACGGCAGCGGCTGATCCCAGGACACACAGCCAATCAGGGAGCAGACTTCACGTGTTGCCATGACGCCCGGCACTGGCTGGTATAAAGGGTGGTGGTGGCGGCGGAGGCTGCAGCTGCTGCACAAGTTCAACACATCAACACCCTGCAGGATGCTTTACTTCTCCTGCACTTCCCCTGAAGACTGCAGCTGCTTTCACATGAATAACACAAAATAAATGAGGATTATTATTATAAGGATTCAGAAGCTACTCAGCAGAACTGCAGCTTCACCAGCTGCAACATTAAAGTGATGAACACATGAATGCATCAAAAAGAAGAATCCAATAATATAACATATATTATTCTGCTTAATGAGTATATTGTGCTGCTGACTGCAGGACTGTAGCTTTAGTAAAAGATCTCAGTTCTGTCCGCTGAACTTTTTTATTTTTACTATTAATATTCATTTAGTTTGAAGTCTGTCTGTCTGAGATCACGTCTCTAACAACATGGAACCGGTTCTGTTCCAGTTTCCTGCACCTAATGCCCTTCAGAGCATTCGGACCAAAAATAACTTGGTTCTGAACCCGGAAAGTTGATTCTCAGCGGGAACCTTAAAAACCAGCAGGTGTTCCTCGACCTGAAGTGCGAACAATGACGTCATCAGGGGGCAAGTCCTGTTCTACGAGGCTCTGTTTAATTTCCCCTTTAGAATAGAACCGGT
Organism: Nannoperca obscura; assembly: GCA_036024295.1. NCBI lineage: Eukaryota > Metazoa > Chordata > Actinopteri > Centrarchiformes > Percichthyidae > Nannoperca > Nannoperca obscura. The sequence goes on along the minus strand of JAVQJL010024262.1, from coordinate 2,540 downwards.
TCAAGAACCAGAGCCGATCTGGTGGACAGACGGCTTCAGG
>JAVQJL010024231.1:0-10835 GCA_036024295.1 Nannoperca obscura | reverse complement strand
TCTTTAAAGTTAAGACTAGTTTAAAGTCATCTTCATTGAAAAGTACAGTGCTTTTCCTTCAAAAATAAGGACATTTCAATGTGACCCCAAACTTTTGAACGGTAGTGTACATGTTAATTATTGGTGCTACCGTTTCTTACCATTCTTGCAGGATACACACACGTAGACATGTGTTTTTAAATGCTGTTATGTAAGTTGAGTAGTAGTAGTTCACTGTAATACTATATAGTACTCGACACTAGATAATATAGCTATAGAGTTGGACTTTTATCAAAGGGATGTCCAACCATTTGTTATTTTAACAAATAAGGAAAAATTTGCAGCATTATTCTTTCACCTCATCTGACAAATGTCAGGACTACGATCGGACTCTATTCGGTTGTGTTTCGACTCACGTTGCGTCTGCTGATGGCCTCCCTCAGCATGCTAACGACATCATGTCCTTCACAGTCTGTGGCCTTGAAGCCTTTGGTCCAGCTCACCAACGTGCCCTACAGAACATAAGGAAAGATAATGTAAGGTAACAATACAACGGTTGAAAAAGGGTACAAAATTGATGTTTCTCATTTTGAAGTTAACTTATTTCTACTGTGTATTTTACAGTATATTCAAGCTACATTTGAAAGGCTATTCATTTGATTATTGACTGATCATTGGTTGCTATACCTGTGAGAAGGAGTTTTCTGGTGTTGTAACAAACTAAACTAACATAACTGATCTCAAGCCCATAAGGTCCACACTTACTGTGTCAATAGCTGTCTGCTCGCAGGGAAAAGAGAAGGTGAAGCCAGCAGGAAGACGAGCGTTCTTCATCCCCATGTAGTCCAGGAAGTCACTCACACACTGCGCTAAATGATCAAACAACTAGAAACAGAAATAAAGGTATTAATGAAAGATTGTACTTGACTTTCAATAATATTTTTCAAGAAAACAAATTTGACCTTCAGTGTCCGACAGGCTTTTCTAGACAACATTGAATGTAATGTGCTTCTTTGCTTCGTAATACTTGAGTATTTCACTAAACCAAGTCCCAGTTTCATGTGGTCTGTTAGCCTACCGCTGATAGTCTTGTCTGCGTTATTTTGGTCTAACACTCCAACATAATATCCTACCTCTTCTCCACTTCCCTGCATTATCTCCAGTGGTATGGTGTAGATCTTATGGTAAAGTCGTGAATTCTGTTGCAGACCTGTTTTAAAGTTCACCAGCAATGCTCTGAAGTTTGTTCCTCCCAGATCCAAAGCAAGGTACTTTCCATGCTCTGGAAAAACACACAAAAAACAGCTTACTGATTATCTGTTTTTATATAATTCAGTTCAATGTATTCATCCTCTCCTGGACAACAAAAAACACCATTGAAACAACAACAAGAGGTTACCTTTCTGGTAGAAGATGAAAGAAATTATGACAATGAATTTGTTCATGGTGTGTTTCATTTTAGTTTCTGACCTGTTCCATCTGGTCTATGGTACACAAAAGAAGGCAGCATCTTGATAGAAGAGGGGCCTTCATTCTTCAGCCCTTCCTCCAGCCCCGCCCTCATCCTGGCCTTGACCAGCTGCAGCTGCTCTTGGCTCAGTCTGAAGGGAGACAGCGTCTCATCCACCTGGAATATAAGTAAGAGATAATATAATATCAGATATGAGGACATACCATATCTCATAACAGGATAAAACACACACACACACACACACACACACACACACACACACACACAGCATCCTAACCTGTCGCCTCCGTGATGCCAGTCGTTGGGCGACTGCTGTCACCAACGCAGCTCCTTTGCTGCTGCCGCTATCTGAGAGGACAAATCTGACATGGCACTCAGGAAGCAGCCAGCGCACTACTTTATGGAGACGTTTAGGATACCTGAAAGGGAATGAATCTAATGTTTAACATCTACTGGTAATCTGTATCAGCTGCAACATCACTACTATTGTCATTTCCCCACGTAGAAGTCTGGCACAGTGTGGCAAGTTGATTTAACAAATAAGAATCCATAAGTATATTTGAATTTAGATACTTGTGTATTAAATGTATTTTAACAGGTCATAGCAATGTGACCAGTCTGGATGATAATTCAAGATACTGTATCTCCAAACATGTTTTTAAGCCATGACAGTGTGACAGTGAGCCAGCATGCACAGCACCAGGACCCTGAAACTGAAGCAGCTAAATGTAATTTAGCTTTTCCTGCTGTGACATGTCAAAATGTCTTCCATCAAATAGACCTATTAATGTGCACCACCAGCATATGAATATGATTTTTGTTGAATATTTCCATAATGACCTACTGCGGGTGCGTCTTGTACACAGTTCCATCCACACCTACGGTGATCCTCAATGTCCTCAAACTCCGGTTTTGTTTAATTCGACTTAGGATGGCAGCCAGTCCTGCAGCCACCAGATTAGAGGACCTGAAGGACACTATGGTGCTGATGTGTTGAACAGCAACACAGTCGTCCGACGATGGAGTCAAATCAAGCTCAGTGAGAATGTTTATGGTGTTCTTCAGACCAGTTTTGTACCTGAAATACACGGACATGTATGGAATCACTTGTTTCAACACAGAGGAAGTGTGACACAGACAGACAGGTAACTTACTGCTCCATGGCTGCTACATGTGCAGTTGTTATCTTCCCTTTAGTCCTCAGGGCATCAGACACATGTCCATCAAACAACAGTCCAAGTTTAGCCATCTTTAATACAATCAGCCTTACTAACTCGCCCAGATACATCCCGCTGACCATCTTCTCAAAGCTACAATCAGGACAAAAATGTGGAAACACAGAAACAGACGAAGTTTACGATTGATCTTATGTCACACATGCTGTGCCATATCGTGTCATATGATGACTGACAAGACAAAGCTGCTTTCCTCACATTTGTTTTCCAGGGTTGTTGGAGGCCGCGTCGACGTCCCTGTCAAACTCAGTGAGGTAATCGTTCAGGGCCCCGTCTTCTCCAAAGGCTCCCCACTCAGTGTTCACGCACATCCTGCCCTCATCTCCCTCCACCAGGTCAACGTGACGCAGCTCCTCCATGTAGCACGCATTGGTGCCAGTACCTAAACACACAAACATACAGGATAGCCATGTGTCTAAATTAATACTGTTAAAGAAACTGGTTACATTAATTTTCTATGTTTTAATAAAGGAATGAAGACACATTTACAAACTAAGTTAATAGTTGCCAGTTCAAGAATATGATTCGTACACAAAACACACACTCCCTCACACACATGCGTTATGGATGGAGCAACAATCTAACTAAACTTACTTTTAAAACTAACTTTTATAATGTTTAGGAAGGTCTCAGTTCAGTTTTATTATAATTATTACAATTCATGCACAGAGAGAATACATTTACAGCTTCAGTTTTCTGTTACATCAATCAGGTACAGGAAACTGTATGAATCTGATGATACAGACTCTAAAGGTGAATGTACTCACCAACGATGAGTCCTACTTCACAGTACTGGTCATCAAAACCGCAGGTCATCATGGTTGCTACAGTGTCGTTAACCATAGCCAACACCTCTATATCCATATCCTGCAGAGTGAGTGATATGTAACTAGAGTACAGTACTCAGCACTAAGAGAGGGTAAGAAGTTTTTCAATCCCACAGTTTCACTTTATGTTACAGTTCCTATTTATGTCTGGTCTGAGGTAACCACATACATCACTCATAATCTAACACATAAAAAAAACAAAAATCATCCTACTACACACACACTGATTAATTAAAGTTACTCTAAGTTCCTTCAGGCAAAATCCTCAGCTACATGTCTGGAATAAGGTCCACATCAAAAGTTATGTCTTAGTACCTTTTCTGGTCTGTGAAAATAGTAAAACAAAAAATGCTAACCGGTTTGTGGGTCATAAAGGTAAAGTAATATTAGGTATAATGTAGTGAATACGGGTGTCCTACCCCTGCTTTGTCAATAGCATCTCTGAGCACCTGGACCACATTTTTACCCTGAAGGCCTCGAGCCCTGTAGTTCTTACTCCAGTTTAACAAAAATCCCTAAAGAGAAAGAAAGAAAATAAGAAGAAAGTATACAGAGTAACTGCAGGTCACCAGATGGATGGGTGTAGAGTGTCATTACCTGGTCCAAGGTGGACTGTTCACATGGGAAAGAGAACGTGAAGGCCAAAGGATGTTTCTTCTCCAAACCAATGTTCTTCTCATGCAGGAAGTCCTTCAGAGACTCTGACACATGGTCAAATAGCTAGAGACAGAGTCACACAGAGAGGAAGAGAAGAGAGGAAATCTGTTACCTTTTTAACCTCATTTCCGTTGTCATACCCTCCTCAAACCCCCTCGCTTCTAATCCTATTCATGTCCAAAACCTCTCATATTCATGTAGCTCCTACATGCCTTTCCTGTCTCCTCTTGACTTCTACCTTTCCTTGTTCCTCTGCTTTTCCATGTCTGTATTTCATATGTCTCCTCGTTTCCTACGTACCTCTGTTCCTTTCCCAATGAGTAGCTCCTTAGATATCGGGTAGGTCTTCTCCTCCATCTCCACTCCTCCCCTCCTAATCCCCATGCCCTCTCTCACTTTCACTTGGAGCACCTTAAACTTGGAGCCTCCAAGATCTAAAGCCAGAAATTGTCCTTTCTCTGCAGGAGTGGAGGAGAGAGACAGAAACACAGTATCTGTATGTGTTATATGTTTCTTCAGAATACAATGACTAACACAACAGCCGAAAACCAGTAATGTGAGTAACCTGATCCATCAGGAGTGGAGCGGACATGTGTCGGCAGCATCTTCACCGCTGCTGCGGCGTTACTTTCCGATGAAAGCCCCTTCTTCATATCAGCCAGGAAACGTGCAGAGATGTCTTTTAGCTGGTCGTCATGGAGACGCATGGCGTACAGAAACCTGTCCACCTAAAATACATTGAGAGGAGAGACACAGAGAGCAAACACAGAGGCAAAGATAAATGAGCCATAATGATTTATTTCTTACTGACTGGACTTAAATGAGAGCGTGAAGACGCAGAGACACTGAGAAGAGAAGAGGAGGAGAGAGACGGTTACAGAGAAGGAGTTTTCTTTTTGTCTCCTTTTTTAATAATCTCCTTTCCTCAAGAACTTTCCTTTTGTCTTTTACATCTAAAGCAGATTTTTCTTTACATGACAAAACAAATAAGTCTTAGACAGGGTCACATGCACCTTCATCCATTCATTTTTGGAGTTTCTGTATTTGGGGTATGATATCCACATTATGCAATAACATATTTGACTTCCCACGCTCAGATCCACCCTGTATACTAAACTATCACTGTGTTAACATGCTTAGGGGACAAGGTCCTTATGGGAGTGTCCATAGTTTGTCCCTGCAAGAATGTATGTTGATCCCATCTGTACTAAGAGAGGAGTGGTGACGCTGCCAGGGAGTTAATCATTGCTCAGGAAAAGACACATGATGACTCAGTAACTAATGATCACGCCACCTTGATCATCTTATTATAGAACTGGCTACTGCCTTATCTTTTGGATTAAGTAAGGGCAGCAAAACCTCAGGTGGTCAAATGCTGGATACACTATCAGGATTTGTCTTTTAAAAATGTATATATAAATATATATAAAACATTTTATGAAAAATCCTGTCAGAAATTCCCACAGTGAACAACAGGTGAGAAATGTCTAGTAACGTCTAAAATAAAAAAACGTGATCAACCTTTCATTTGCATACTCAGTGTTTTACAGTAATTGTGTCAGATAAAGCAAATGCAGGACAACAGTTATTAAGATTTTGCATGGGAATTTAGCAAATAACATATTGCAGATTTACTGATTATGTTCTCAAAGGACAGAAGAGGTAAAACAGGCCATATTAGAATACTGTAAGAGGAAAATGAATGAATGCTTAGTGCTCCCAGTGTTACCAGGTCACAGCATTTAGTTACTCAGTTAGCAAACGGTTCTCGTTTTGGTTTGAATATATTACAGCAGTCTTTGCCATTCTCCTAATACCTCTGTAGTAGATTGCATGTTGAAATAATGCTGAAAATTACTGCTAATGGAATGAAGGTTTTGTAAAAGTAGCTCTTACCTTCTTTGTGGGGTCCTCCTGAAGTTTGGAGAAGAGGAAGGAAACAAGATGAACAGCCAACATTTTGATGTACTACACACACCACCATGAAAACTCTTCCAGTTGGTTTGTCAATAAGTTTGTGTTCCTCTGTCAGTGCACGATACAACAGCACAAACGTTCAGTGTGTACACATTAATATACAGTGTTTCTTTCCTCCTCTCCTGCTCTGACAGTCTTGTCTTGTTCTCTCTCCTCCACTGAGTCCACTGAGCAGAGGCCATCCTTCGCTCTAAGTCAATGATTAACAACAAGCCAAACCCCCTTTCTCTCATTATTCCCTCTAGACTTTCTGTCCTACTGCCCGATCCTGTCTTCTCTTTAGTTTAATTTAGTGTCTTTGGTGACCAACACTAGACCTTTACTGAAGTTCTGCAGAAACCTCAGATCACCAAAATATTAGCAATTCATTGACAGGTTACTCAGCACAGGTCATGGAAGTGACATTTTTTAAATTTTCTAATGCATTGTCAAGGACTCGGACAGTTTTTGAATGACACTATAATCTATTAACTGATGATGCAAAATGAAAACAGAACAAGTTAAGTTGATTGTAAGCTTTTTAACTAAGACTGTATATTGTAGGAATGTCGAGGAGGTAGGCAAACAATTAAAGGAATGAGGTCAATGGGTCATTACAAACTCATGCTGTGCAGCCAAACATTGTACAAACCCACAGGTCATTATTTCTTTTCCAAAGATATTAAATATATGAGGCAGAATTTGGTGGAAGTGTGTATAAAATGGTGCACAAGACGTCCACAATATTTCCATTTGTTAATTCCACCATGATGTGGTTCATCTTTGGTGTACATTTGTGTCGATTTGTTTCTCAGTACATCAACTAATCTTTCCTGTATATAATGATTTAATCTTGTTCTGCCTCATGTTCCATTGATAATTCACATGTGAAAGTTTTGATTGAATTTTGGCCATTGCCATTCTTCAGTTCAGAGCTTGTTTTCCATCATTATTTTGTCACTCCCTGGTGTGAGCTGCATACAATATAAAGAAGAAATCAAGACATAGCACACAGTAGATTTTTAGTCGACTAATGTAATCACATTAAATATACAAATAAGAAAATATGGCCTCTCGTCTGTATACACCAAGAGACACTAAGAGGGCTGAACTAGTTTCAATATATTCATTTACATTTGAGTTTACTGAGCAGAATGAAAGTAAACTGATTCCAGACCTGGATAACAATCTCACTCAGTGCCTTTTACAATGTTTTCTGATTACAGTGCTTCTAAAACAGCATTTACAACCATACACCATGTGACTCTCCAGTGAAACACTGTGGTAAAGCATGTTTTTTTTGTCCATTTGCAAGTTAAAACTGTGCTCAGACAGGACACGACATAGCCGACAGAAACACACGACAATGGGTTTATTTCTTGTCAGCTAAATCCAAGTCTGATCAGTAAAGTTTGTTGTTGAGCTCATTTGACAGTTTCAAATAAGTTCCCAAGTTTATTCTGCAAGTTATTTTATGCTCTCACTGAAACGGGAGAATACAATTTGAACCTTTAGAGCAGTAAAAACAATGAAAATGTAAATCACATGAAAACATTTAAAGACCCAGTATTCTGGTGGAAATCTAAGTGCAGACCAAATGACTATACTCTAACACTGCTCTTGTGTGCAAACTACATTGTGGTAATTTTATTTTAATAGCTTGAGCTAAAGGCGTTTTATGATCCCTCCAGAGCTGTAAAATGTGCATCGATAACTGCTTCAAATCATGATTCATTTAAATCAAACCACAAGATTTTATCCAAGGCTTGTATCAGTTATTGATCTCCATGGAGACAGCCTCTATCATGTATGAATACCAACACATCATTGTTTTCCTCTTCATTTCTTCTTTTTCCTTTTCCCTTTGTTGTTATTTTTGGGATGTTCTGTATCAAGTGCACTTTTATTGGTGAATTCCTGATTTTTATCTTTTGACCACTCCCTCTGCAGCTGCCGGAGCAGATCAGGAGTCAGCAGCCCGTCTCTCACCAGGCGGCTAGCTAGAGAGCTGTCTATCACCTCTCCTGAGCCTCTATGTCCCCTTTGACCTTTGCTGCTCGCAGTTCCACTGTTGCCATGGCGGCTGCCCTGTGTCTGCAGGGAGTCAGTGATGGTTGGATCAGTGGCCCTGATGAGACGGGTGATATTTTGGACCCCTTCTTGGATGATGCCATCAAGTTCCCGCTGGATGTCTCGAACCAAGGCCGTGTCTGGAAACATGTCCATGAAACGGTAGCTACAGAGACGGACAACAGCAACGTTAGTAGGCAAGCAGTGACGAGCAGAGACGCCTGTAGGAATATAATGTTGAACTGTTTAGAAGAGCTAGGAGAAGTATGATGATCATCAGTCGAGGTTTTGTAAATAGATGATTGCCTCAAACTGCACAAAACAATCTTATTAGGATGGTAAGAGGTAGAAGAAGTGGAAATATAGCCATACCTTAACCAGAGGTAAAGATCCAACACATCATGAACAGCTTCCAAGTGAACCAGGTCTTTAATGTTTTTGGGTGGAGCCACAGGCCAGCTGACATGGCGACAGACCCAGTCAAATGTCAGGGGTTCGTCTCGACTGAACTGACGGGCAAACTGAAAGAAAACCATGATTCAACTCAGCGCAACAAAGCTGTACGTACCGGAGGACAGCATGCAAAGCTCAACAAGTGGAAGGAAAAGAGAGTCATAGTATTGTCATTAATATGATTTACACCACACACTTCTTGACCACTCTACAAGCAAGACAGAGTTGTCTTTGCACACGTCACCAGCACCAATATTAGCAGATACGACTTGACTCTGAATGTCAAAGGTTACTTGTTGAGGACAATAATTTGATTCTGGAGCTAATCTCGTTTTATCAGTATGATATCACCATAAAGTGAGAGAGCAAAAGTACAGTGCCTATAAAAAAAACTATTCACCCCACATTGGACTTTTTTTTTTTTTATAATCATTGCTTCCTTCTTTATCTCCCTCCTTTTAACTTCTTCCCTTGTTCACTTCTACTCACCTTTAGGAAAGAGGTGCATACAAAAGGTTGTTTCTTGTTGATGGGAGCGGTGCAAAAGACGTAGCGCCACCTCAGGTTGAGTGGAATATGCTGAATCATATCTGCCAGAAACTTGAAGTCGTCGATGTTGCAGACAAAATACACACCTTCCACCCGAGAGAGGCTGACAAAAATGTCCTGCGGGAAAGAGAGAGGAGTCACAAAGTTTGTCCAAACGAAAGGGTGAGGCTAAACCAGAGGATTTTAAGTGGTGCAAAAACTTGGAGCATCTTTGTTTTGTGACATGCAGATGTAACAATCACAATTTAGCACTTATTAGTGTTCTTACTGACCACGTTCATTTATTCATCAGAATCAGAAATCCTTTAATAGTCTCGCAATGGAGAAATGTACATTGTTGCAGCAAAAGTGTACAGTGCAGAAGAGAGGGGAAAAAAATCAAATAAAGTAAACAAAAAAAAAAAAAAGAATAAGTAACATGTACTGAACAAGTCCTGAAGTTCATGAACATTTAACCGTTTACTTTCAGCAGGATAATGTGCCATGTCAGAAAGCTCGTTTGACAAAAGGTACGAGATTGTTCAGTTTCATACTTGGGTGACGTGATGACAACTGACCTATCTCCATGACAACTTAGCAAACTCTACCCTCTGATTTAAGGGGAACTGGTTTTATATACAAGTCTGTTTACAGGTCTTGGAGAGTACTAAGACATGTAACTAAAAGTCTTTCTCTGAGGCTCCAGAGGGAGCTGCAATAAATCTAATACATTTTCTCAAGTGAAAATATTTAAAAGGCGATATCTGTGGTTCTCCTAAATCGATTTTGATCATCGAGTGTGCTCATTACTCTCACACTGCTGCTTTCATACATAATAATAAAAATAAAAAAAAGGTAGGAGAATGAATAGAAGGCTACACTCACAACAAGGTTTGACAGTGTAGCATCAGGTAGGTGATAGGCAAACATCTCTATCTGCTCTGCTGTAGGATGGAGACCTGCGGTCTGAGACAGAGGAGGAGAGGTCAACATCATGAACACAAAAACACAGTACTGTAGTGATGGGATACACAGTGGTCTGAGTGTGAATGATCACCTCTATGGGTTCTACAGAGTGGCTGAGTATTTCCTTCAGAACAGGCAGATCATCTCTGTGCATGGTGGTAACTTCTCCCTCTTTGAATATGGAGGAGAACCTGCGGAAGGTGACAGAGACAAGTTTAAAACATTACCGGGTCAGAAACAAAAATGGCTTGTTAATAATGAATCCTCTCTCCCACCTTTAACAGTCCTGAATGAGGACAATATCAGTAAAAATGAGACTGACCTCCCTGCGCGGCCAGCTATCTGCAGAGCTTGTGATGTGCTAATGGTCTCCATCTGCTTCTCCCCTTTCTCATTAACATTGGGCTTTACTAGGCTGTTGAAGATGATACGTTTTATACTCCTGGAGAGAGAGAGAGAGAGAGGGGAAGAAAGGCAGACAAATGGATAGATGTGAGCTGACTTGACCGTAATAACCCTTATATGAGTGCAAAGACCATTCGCTCTACTTTCAGGAACTGTTGGAATTATTTTTATAGCACAAACGGTCTAGGAATTACGGTAATTAGAACAAAGCATGTAAAGACCGGTCTGCGCCGACATGTCCGGTGTGACAGGGTTAATGATAATCTAATCATTAGTCAGGATTTAAGA
>JAVQJL010024225.1:0-10530 GCA_036024295.1 Nannoperca obscura | reverse complement strand
CACTGGCACAACTTAACCCAGGCTCTTTGGCACAAATTACCCCAAGCCCACCATTTTGAAAAAAATGAATTCCCTAGCTGTTTTGAGCTAGCATCATACTAACTGTATAGACTCATGGTGTAGCTTACTAAAGCACTAAAACACGTGTGAACTATTTTCAAAGTTGTCTATAATTGTTCAGACACAGCAATCAAAAAACCTTGATCATAGAAATTTTACTTTGGAGGGCAAACAAGTGTTTTTTGAACTTAAATGTGCTTAACTCTCAAGTCATGTGTCTCCCTTCATTACAGGATGAGTGAAATGAATGCCTCTTCAAAAATATGTGGTCACATGACTTCTTCTATGGTTTTCTAGATAACAGGGGTGGCACTACTTGCCCCGTGGCACAAATTACCCCATTCTCCCCTACATTATCTTCAAATACATGGCTCTTGTCTTTATCAAGGACAGGATGGTGGTAAAGGAAAATAATGAAAAATGTTTTCCATAACTGATTAGAGGTTAAAGCATAAAGCCTTTTTTTAATTTTATTTTATTTTTTTACATTTGATAACCTATTAGTACATTTAGTCCGTTTTGAGGCTCCATAATCCTTGGCAGGGGTAGGCATGCCAAGATAATGAACTCAAGGTTAACTGTCATTGATTTCCTAGCCACTGAGTGGATCGGGGTGTCCAGAAGATCATGGGGAGCATGTGTGTCTCAGCTATTTGGGGCAGGTGGACAGTGCGTCCTCGCTGGTATGATCTACTTCACCAGAGACTGGAGGCTGGCTCAACTAATCACAGCTGCTCCACTTGCAGTTGTTGCTATTTACATATGGTGTGCATTCACTCTTTCTATTATCCTCAAATGTTTTTAAGGTAAATTACATATTATTGATATGCCACTGTCCCTGTTTCTGACAGGTTTCTTCCAGAGTCAGCCAGGTGGTTGTTGGACAGAGGAAGGACAGAAGAGGCTAAACAGTTGATTACTAAAGTGGCAGCCATCAACAAATGCACTGTTCCAGAGTCTCTGCTGGAAAATGTACTGAACCTTCACAAAAAAATGTTTTCTCACAATTGTATAAAGATTTAAATGTAATATTACATATACTGGTAAAATCAAATAGGCCTACATGGTCTTTATTAATGGTGAAAAAACGATTATATGTAAAATATGTGCAATATTAATGCCTGTACAGCATAATGCAATCCAATACAACAGCCTTCTTACAGTACAGTAGACTGTGTAAGAAAGGTTGTGATTCAACTTTTTTGTAACTTCTGAGGCAAAACTTTATTATTAGATTGTAATGCCCTGGAAACACAACAAGCAATTGGACTGTACTGGATTGCAGTAAGTTTTTCAGGCCACACAACAGAATGGCTTACTTGAAGAGTTAACAACATAACAGAGTACATCACTTCTCTGACAGAGTGTGAACAAAGACAGAATACTTTTTGCAAGGCTGCTGGATTACATGATTTGCTAACACAAGCAAATGTTAGCATGATATTGTGTCCACCCCTGTGCATTACAGATTGTTGAGAAAGAAACTGAGAAAAAGGGAGGCATAATAATTCTTATCCAATCATCTGTACTTAGGAAGTATTTCTTTACCATAATACTGGCATGGTAAGTTACATTTCATGATACATATATCAAGTCTTCTGAGACAATAAAAGATGCCATTTATATTTAAAATTGTGTTATTTTTATTTGTATGTATAATAGTTGTTTTCTTTTTGACATCCTCAGGTTCTCATTGAATATTACCTACTACTGCCTTTCATTCAATGTGGGAAATTTTGGCTTGGATATCTTCGTGACACAGCTCATGTTTGGTCTGGCTGAACTACCAGCTCATATACTCTGCATCTGGCTGTTAGAGGCGCTGGGGAGAAAAGTATCACTGATGTCAACGCTTCTGATTGGGGGATTCTTGTGCACCTTAATCCTAGCTTTTCCTCAAGGTGAAGAACTTCAGATGTAATCACTTTCAGAGCATTCTCTGTTTTTTTCTGCTGATATGCTAGCAGCAAGTGGCTAGCAGCTGGAATGTTGCTTTAATAGTCATTGCACCACTTTGGTCCACAGTGAATTATGTCTAGATGGACTGCTTGTTGGACGCAACTGCTTTTTGATGATCTGACAAGTGCTTCATTTGAAGCATATTGGTGCCTTAAGCATCAGAATCAACTTCCCACACAGATTTATTTTGCCAACTTTGGTGATGCCCTGACTTTTCATCTGGTTTCATCATGATTATGTATTTCATGATGCCTTTTTTATTTGATATTGAATCTTTTGGGATTACAGAGTTAAATTGTCATGATACATGATCACGAATGTCTGACAATAGCATCAACTCAAACTGTATCGAAGTACATACCCTTTTAGTCAGTTAGTCATTTTACCACTTTTGCCCTTAGTGAAATATCTCTAAGAAATTATATATTTAAAAACAAATTCCCCACTTGATCCTGCGGGCGGGCTTTTCCTCCTTCAAGCTTGGGTCCTCTACCAGAGACCTGGAAGTTTGAGGGTCCTGCGCAATATCTTAGCTGTTTCTAAGACTGCACTTTTCTGGACACAAATCTCAGATGTTTTTCCTGGACTCTGCTGGAGCCACTCTCCCAGTTTGGGGGCCACAGACCCAAGTGTTCCAATTACAACAGGGACCACTGCTGCCTTCACTTTCCACATCTTTTCTAGTTCTAGTTCTAGTTCTTTTAGCCCTTGATATTTCTTGAGCTTCTCATGTTCCTTCTTCCTGATGTTGCTGTCACTTGGGATTGCTACATCTATTACCACTGCCTTCTTCTGCTGTTTGTCCACCACTATTATATCCGGTTGGTTTGAACCACTTTCTTCTGTCTTTATCTGAAAGTCCCAGAGGATCTTAGCTTGGTCATTCTTAGCCACCTTTGGAGGTGTGTCCCATTTTGACTTGGTACAGATGTTCCTGTAAACTATGCTAGCCACATTTCTCAATATCATCCACTTCAACTATCTGCCGGTGGTATATACCGTGCACGGGTTTTTCCTCCCATGATGGTTCCACCTGCTCTTCTTCCTCATCAAGCTTCTGCTGCCTGAAGTATTCCCTAAGCAACTCATCACTTGGAGCCATCTTACTTGTGACAGTTGTACTAGTACTTGAATCTTTGTTGTTTCATCCTGGATAGTGGCTCTGACACTCACTAGTCCTCGGCCTCCTTCCTTCCGCTTAGTGTACAGTCTCAGGGTGCTGGACTTAGGGTGAAATCCTCCATGCATTGTGAGGAGCTTCCTTGTCTGCCAGTGGGGTATCTGATGAAAGCAGGGCAAAAGTGTTTATAGCCCAGCTTATATCTTATAGCTAGCTTCTTACCATTCAGCTGACTTGTCAGGACTTGCCTTACTCTGTGGAGGAATTTGGCTGTGGCTGATATTCTTGTGGCCTCTTCATGGTTCCCATTTGCTTGCAGGATCCCAAGGTACTTTTAGCTGTCCTCAACATCTGCTATGTCACCCTCTAGTAGTCTAATCCCTTAAGTTCTGACTACCTTTTCTCTCTTTGAAACCATCTGACCACACATCTAGTCCGAATGACATTCCAATGTTGTTGCTGTAGATGCTGGTAGTGTGGATCAGTGAGTCGATGTCTATTCTCCTAGCTTCTACCTTTATTGTGTACCTCTTCAGGGGGGTAGGCAGCTTGTTGTACTTCTTAGGCAGCCTTTTCCATGACACCTTTCTGTAGTTCTGATAGCTATATGTAAATGTATATTCTAATAGCCTCACAGAGCCTCTAGCGTGGCTTTAGACGCTATGTCTTGTTCTACAGTTTACTTGTTTTTCATTTATCTGACTCTGTTATTTTGTTCAAGGTAATGCTGTTGCTGTCACCACCTTAGTAACCTCAGGACGTTTTTTTATAAACTGGGCAGGATCCATATGCAATGTGTACATTCAGGAGCTGTTCCCAACATCTTTTCGGTATGCTGAGTCTTTCCATCTCACTGTAGTGAATGATACAATTAATCATCAGTGTTTTTCAAATTACACCAGCCATATGATGCTAGTCAATGAGTTGTTGGTGTGTGTACAATACAAGGTCAAACATTAGAATTAAAAGTAAACACATAGTGATATAGTACTTGGCTGTGATAGTTTGTGACACCAATAAAGGACACCAGTATGTTTACTGACACCAGTATGTTCGCCTTGCAGCTGCCTGACCCACATCACAACAATCCTTTTTCTCTTACCTGACTGTATCTGACACTAGCTTCAGTGTTTCCTGACACGTTTGTTTAAGTAATCAACATATTGTAGTCAAATTGGCCTAACATACACAGGAAAAAGTATTTCAGGTAATGAATTGTGCTACTGTTCTCATTACTCAGCTAATGTTGCATTGATTAATGGTTTCTATCCAAAGGCGATGATAAAGAAATGCACTCATAAAGGCCATCATTTGTACTGTACTTAAACTTACTTAAACTGTTGAAGAACCTTTATTAGATTTATTTGAATTATACACATTTTCACTGAGTTGAAATGTTGCGTGATTGGTAAGAGCATTAGTTGTCTACTGTTGTCTGTTTCAGACAATCAGCCTCTGGTTTGGGCTCCACTGTGAGCAGAGCTGGTGGCTTGCTGTCTCCATTGCTCAACATGTTGGCCATGTACCACTGGTCCATACCCACCATAGTTTTCAGCAGTCTTGTGTTGATCAGTGGAGCTCTCAGCTTCCTGCTTCCTGAGACGAGGAGAAAAGAGCTTCCTGATTCAACCAACGATGCAGAGGGCAACAGGTAAGCAGGCTGCCAGACAACAAATAAAACATGAACCAGATACCCTCTTTCATTTGGGATCAAGGACTGCCAAACAGCACTAAGTTTGTTCCTGTAGTTTTGCTGACTAAAGGATTTGAGCAAAATACATTACAGAAAAGGTGACATGTAACAAAACACCACAATGGGATACTGTCCAATGGAACTAACACACACTTTTGTGTGTCCCTTTCTCCTACAGAACTAAGACCACCTTGAAGATCCAAAGTAAATCAAACAAGCTGGCACAAAGCATATCTACCAAACTGTAATCTGAATACTTCTATTACTTACTTTTATGTTTGTTGTTGAGACTCAGCTGGTATGTCTGTTCACTCTGGTTCATAGTCAAGCAACTAAAGCAAAAATAATGTTAATATTAATAAATAATGTTTGTGTGACCTTTCCTCGATTCTTGAAACCTTGAAACCTACTGAATAGTTTCATGCTTTGCGTTTTGGATAGTTTTCTTGTTGCGTCACCTGCAGGCCAAATGTAAACTCTACACACAATGTCTCAGGTACTGACAATGGTCGTGCTCACAAGGTAGCAAACCCTTTAAATTGTAGTGACACCATGACCACTAGATGTTAATAGCAAGAATAGCAATCACTATCAGTTTGTGGAGAGTATGCACATGCTGTCACTGCCATTACCTGTCACAAACATAAAACAATTTGTATCAATTAGTATACCATTGTGTATTCACACTGAGAAAAACATGTCACTACAAATAATAGTAAACCTTGCAGATCAGCAGGCAGCCAACAATCTAAAATGTATTCAATGGGCCTTATTCACAGATTTCACCTTTTTCTTAACATGTCTCAGCAGGAAAATCTCAAGTAAATAATAAAATAAAAGATGGCTGAATTTAGCTGCTTTAGATTCAGGATCCTGGTGTTGTGCATACTGGCTCACTGTCACTGAGACACTTGAATAGAACAGAGCCATCGTTAATGTTATTAGTAACACCAGCGATGTTCCTGCTATGACCAGTCAAAATGTCTGCTGAAGGCTTATTGACAATAATATCAAATGGAAAAGTTGCATTAAAAAGCTGTAACCAAAGAATATGTTGCTCGTTCAATGTATATTAATAATCAATTAATAATCAGAATTGTTCTAATCACTTTTTTTACTGATTGATTTATTGACTAACATTGATTACTGCTAGTCACTCTATGCAGTGGCTTTTTTTGTCTCAGTCAAGTATGCACATTTCTCAAAGCACATTGTGTTTGAATAAATAACAATAATAATAATAAAGAGTAGTGGTGGACCTTATTTATCTACTCCCATCATACTGTAAATTGCCACCTAACACCTATTTTTTCACTCTTAATATTTTACTTAATGGTTTACCTAATTCTTATTTGTTACCTTGAACTCATACGGTAGCATTTTAAATAAATTATAAGTGTTAACTGAGATCTACTTACTACTAAAATATAATTGCTCAAGTTACTCATAAAACAGTTTACAGTGGTGTCTGTGGATTTTTGCAAATGACAGGCACATAAGGCAAAGCCAAGAGCAGATCTATGGGCAAACAGGCCAGCAGCCACATCTATCTGGTCCTAATTATTTTCTTTGTTTTAATGTCTTTTCTAAAGAACTAATTTAGGAAATTAACTTTACCACATGTCTAATGCGTTCATGTTTCAAAGAGTGTTGACCCAGATTTAAATGGAAATTATATAACAGGTTATTATGACAATATGAATACACACTCACTGGCCACTTTATTAGGTACAACTGTAACTACTTGTTTACGCAAATTTCTAATTAGCCAATCACATGGCAGCAACTCAATGCATTTAGGAATGTCGACTTGGTCAAGAATATCTAATATATTAAAAGTATTTCGAGCTGATAGAAAGTAACTTAACAGCACTTGTTACAACTGAGATATGCAGAAGAGCATCTCTGAACACGTTTATCTCTGATAATTATGCTTGCAAGTATGAACTCATTAGCTTAACATCACATTATATTAACAAGCAAATATTAGAAATGGTAGTTCTTTTGGCCATGACCATTTGGTCTATGGCACTTATAATAAAATAAACACTTCTGCGAGCGCTGACATTACATTATATCGTTTATAGATATATAGGCAGGATTTATTACAAGGCTGGTGTATTGGATTAGACTGGATTGTACAATGTGTACCTCAAAAACTAAGTTTTAAGTCACTGTACTTTATGCAGCCTGTCAAAGTGTGTTATGCAAGACTAAATAGGTGCTTATTCTGTTTATTCATTAAAAAGCAAAAACCTTCTTCCTAAATTTGTGTTTATTGACATTGACATACTAAAAGCCAGCAGGTTAGTTTTCCATTGCACATAATGTTTTTGTACGTTTTTACACCAACAAACCAACAATCTGCTATTTCATAAATGAACAGAATAAGAATATATTTAGTCTTGTGTCCTCTGAAGTGAAATTAAATGGCACTTTGCCTGACAAGGTTGTATGTAATATTGTCATAAGATATGTAGAGTACAGCGAGTATGTTTCTGTGAGGTAGACTGCCCATTGCTTTTAAATATAACAACCCTGTAATAAATGTAACATATGAAGCTTATAATGTTCAGTTGCCGTTAACACTATCTCCTTTGCTGTCATTCACTATAGCCTCAGTTTAGCCCACTAGCATGCTAGTCAGTCTTGCTCACAATTGCTAGTAGCATTACTTGCATGTTAGCAACCTAAATATTAAAAATAATTTACATGACTTTGTGCCAAGCAGCACCGTGTTTAGTATGTATCTGTAGGCAATGGATAAACTGTACATAGGAGAGACTTCCAGAATTATAAAAATATAACCACACTGTCTCCGATATATAAATATGTTTTTTGTAGTTTTATATATTTTTTAAAGATGCAATTTAGAAACAAAAATCATATATATATAGACTCTGTCCAAAGGTAACAAAATCTGCCTACAAGCACTTCTAGAGCTTACTAATTAACAGATTACATCATGTCTGTGCTAAAATCAAAGTGTAAAAGAAATATGTTGTGGTTTTATGGGGGCCAACCTCATGGTAACGACAAGATTCCAGGAAGTCACTACACCCTGCCAAGAAATGACCAACCATATAACCCATGGATGTGGCGTTCTGCCATAAGGCAGCAGGAAAAGGACCCAAATGTTGACCGGCTAGTGTAGATGACGTTAATTTAAGACTTACATAAAACAAAAGGAGACCAGGCATGGAAACAAATGGGCAAAACCAAACAGAGGCTTTTAGAGGCTATGCTTGAAAATGTTATCAATAATCACAATAACTGCAATTTGTTTTGGGTTCTGTCATTTGTCAATCCTCTCCAAAACCAAATAGACAAGAACAAAAGTGTAAGGAATGAATTAAACAGTGTATTTGTCTGCAGAGATGCCTATCGTAGCTTTAAAGTGTCAACTTTGAAGTGACATCTTCTTTGCTTTAACTTATTATCATGAAATAAATGTTGATTGCACAATGTAATGGTGAAACAATCATGACACTGTTTGCATTTAGACTGGTTTCCTATAAGCCTCGATTTCACTGCACAATTCTGTCTGCCTCTGGGCACAATGTGTCGGGGGGGGGGGGGGAACAAAGGAAACAGGTTAACCATTGAAGAGGGAGAGGAAATGAGGAAAAACAAGAGTGAACCTTGGACTGGCATTATCTCTCGATGGATAGCTGCAGGATGGTTACAAACCGACTACTACTCTACAAAACGCTACTGCTAGCAGCTAGAAAATGAACCAATTCAATTACATTTTATTTATACAGCTACCAACCCACCATGAGCAGAACTATATGAGTGGATCAGGGTATCTAAACAATCATGTGACTCAGCTATTTTACTCAGCGTGATCTACTCCATCAGAGACTGGGGGCTGGGCCATCTCAGCAGCTACACTTACAGTGTTTGTTATCTACATATGGTGTGCATTAACTCTTTTTAATGGCTCTTTTATTATTTTATTTGAAAATTATAAACTCTTTGAATTAAAATCTTCCTAGTTGCTATCTTAAAAGAGGAAGCAACTGCAAACCCAAAAGTCTCTATCTATCTATCTTAAAACTCCATTCCAACGCTGTTGTTATCTACTCACTGGTTAGCTTTTTAAATTTATACCACTGCTTTTCTTTCTCCTGCAATGACCTCTTTTATTTATTTCATGGTGTGTTTATTTCAATGTAACAATTGCTTGAAAGTCCTTGGTTTTGCTGGCTGGGGCCTTTGTGTGTAAAGTTTCATGAAACTGTGCTGCCATTTTCAAAATGCCAGTACAACATGCAGGATTTTGTGACATTAATAAAAATAACAGAAACTTTGTTAGGAATCATATTAACAATTTAACTTCAAAAGCTTCTCTTATGTGCCTAGCTTACCTTGAACTAAAATCCTCAACCTGGAATTGACGCTAGTGCTGGTGCTGGTGCTGGTAGAGTCATCGTCGGGTCCTCCATCCAAATGTTTCACAATGAACGTGGTCGTTTCTGCTCAAAACTCCACTCTTTTTCTATTTTAAGTTGTTGATAATTGTTGATTGAGAAGTGTCATCCTGAAAGAAAGGCTATTACTGGAGAAAAAAAAGCCAGCCAACAAATACATACTCAACATTCATGAATCCATTTAGAATAGAGTTGGATTTTTTCTATTTTACATTTTCTATACATTTTTGAATTTATATATTTAATCACTTTTTTATTCAGTTCATTTTCCATTTATTGATGTATGTGTTTTTTGTGTTTATGTTATTAATATAATTATGACCTGTCTAGCTACATTTTTAGTCGACTGGTTTTCAGTAAAAAGTATACAGGATGTGTGTAGCTGACACATTTTTCAGTGTTACATTAAATACAATTTATGCCACAGATTGCAGACTTGTTTATGGTTTAACCACAGACAACAGTAATAACCTTCAAAAATCAAACTTAAGGCTTTACATTCATATCATCTATTCAAAGTAACAATAAAATGCATGCTGATGTTGTCATATCAAACAACCATTTTGCAACTGTTTATCAATCTTTAAAACATACAGGTGTGTTATGGCTGTTAAAAAAATTGTAACTCAAGCTACTTTTTGCTTCAATCAAAATATGATGTGGCGAAAACTTATAAAACACTTTTTTTTTTAACCTTATTGATTTTCTCCCAAAAAAGCCAGTTGTCAAGATAAGAATGCAACATTTTTGTTCTGAAGCAACAGCGTTTGGATTTAAAGTGGACAATGAATACATTTGCTAGCAAAAGTTATATAGTCATAGATAACATTTTGGGCTCGAGTCCAAGTGATAAAAAAAAGACATACAATAGACATTTTTTCCGAATGCACCATAGCCTTCAGACAATAATAAAGTTTTAACACCAGTTGTATAAAATGATCAGTCGTCGGTTTGCTAAAACAGAATTAAGTTACGTTAAACATTATTGGATGCTGTTTAAACTGTGGTGCAGTCATTTTTAAACCAACACAAAGGAGATAACCACCATCAACATGGCTGATTTTGGAGAGATCATCAGGAATATTGGAGAATTTGGATTATTCCAGCAGCTCACTCTGTTTGCGCTTTCCTTTCCAAATTTTGTTCAGTCTTTTATCTTAGCAAGCACTATTTTTATCCAGTCAGATCCAGAGCGACACTGTAACACAGACTGGATCCTTCAGACTGACTCCAACCTGACCACAGATGAGCAGCTGAACCTGACT
>JAVQJL010024215.1:0-21413 GCA_036024295.1 Nannoperca obscura | reverse complement strand
GTCCAACAACACAAGCACCGAGATTTTTCCACAGTCAGTGTTGAGACGAATGTCATTTAAGACCCTAACAAGAGCAGTTTCAGTGCTGTGATGGGGCCGGAAACCAGACTGAAAAACACCAAATATAATATTTGAGTTTAAAAATGTGCTGAGCTGTGAAAAAATAAGCCTTTCAATTATGTTTCCCAGGAATGGTAGGTTTGAAATCGGCCTGTAGTTACTAATCATAGAGGGATCTAAGTTATGCTTTTTTAAAAGAGGCTTGATGAGTGCAGTTTTTAGAGTCAGTGGAAAATGACCTGACTGAAGTGATTTGTTTATTATCTGCATTAAGTCTGGTGCTACACTATTAAAGGTTCCATGGAATGTAGCACTGAGGTAAATTAGAATGTGGGCTTGAGCCTTTATAATAAAAATGTAATGGACAGAATGAACACTGCAAACCACAACAACTCTGTGCTTACCAAACAGATATTGAATTAGTCATTAGTTTCAGCCCTACTGGCTAAGTAATACTACTAAGTAATAATACTATATAGGTAATAAGTAATGCGCGCGCGCGCACGCACGCACGCACGCACGCTCTGATTCTGAAGTATTAGCCAAATTTACATTGCATCTTATACCTGAGAAGTAAAGAAAACTCTAGAAATAACAATACAAATTAAAAATAAATACAATTAAATAGTACAAATAGAAAAAAAAAATGAAGGTTAGCTAGTGACACCTTGAATAATTGCTACCTTGGATTTGTCATTAATCGACATACACACGCTCATGACAAAATATTATGGTTTAATGACTCCTGAGAAAAACATTTTAAGCTCTTAAGCTGCTAAATGCTCCACTATGTGCACTGACAGATACAGTTGTGTATCATCAGCATAATTTTAATTACACACACTGTGGTTTTAAATAATAAGAGCTAGGGAATGCAAAGATGGAATAACAGACTCAGAATTGACCCTTATGGGAGGACCACATGATGTCAACTTTGCTGTCGTGACCATCCAAGTGGAAGATTTCCAACAGTAATAATGGACCCGGTGTTTTAAGAGTTCGACCTGAAATCATTAACTAGCCTGATAAGAGCTGTGAATGGGTGGACAAAGGAATAAGTTAGTGGGTCTAATCTAATCTAAAAACTAATTGTTCTACTAATTGTTCAGGGTATAAAACTTCAAATAAATTAATGAAAATAACATTTATTAAGTATCCAATGTATAGGGCAAACTGAGAAGCAGTCAGTCCCTTATACATACAGGAGCTGAAACCAGCTGTTTTGCATATTTAATTGATAAAACGATTATGCATCAATGCACAAAAGTTAATAATCGGAATTTTAAAACAAAAATTCAACATTAAGATCAACCTGATGCAACTTAACATTACCAAAGTACAAATGTGGCCGCTGCACGCGCATGGGGCATGTGCACTTGTCGGAGCTACAGGTGAAGATGGCTGAACAAACTAAGTCAGTCCGACCGGCACCCACTGCATTGAAAGCTACCGTATGGAAGCATTTTGGTTTCTATGAAATTGAAGACAAACGGGACTTGGATAAGAGCCACGCAATATGCAAGGTCTGTCACGTTAAAATAAAATATTGTGGCAACACAACAAACATGAGAAACCACCTTGTACGTTTTCATCCACAACTGGAAAAGGAAACGCGACCGACTGGTTGTTGATGCTAACCGGTAGCAAAGGTGGTAGCAAAGCTTCCACCAAAGCACATCACAGATCCCATTGCAATTTTTATTGCCATGGATTTGCGTCCATATTCTGTTGTGGAGAACCAGGGCTTCTGCGCTATGTTGCACACTCTAGAGCCGAGGTACAACATACCATCACGTCGTTTTTTTACCGAGACAGCAATACCCACATTTTACAATAACACAAAAACTAAAGTTATGAATTCATTGAAGAAAGCAGGTAGGATAGTCATTACATGCGATGCGTGGACATCCATTGCCACAGAATCCTACGTCACCATAGCCGCGCATTTTATCTCCGATGTATCTCGTGTTTCAAACAAAAAACATTTGTTTTCTTTATTGTTCTGCCTCATATTACACAGAGAGCTATATTTTTGTATGAGAGCTGGTACAAAATTCTATATTTTGTTTGTTTTATATGAAAGCTGTTTTGATTTTGACATACAGCTAAATGTTTTTTGTTTTGTTCTTTGCCCATAACAGGAGGATTTAATTTTGAAGTCTTTATTTATTTGTCAATAACAGCAGCTTTTTATGTTTTTAATGCTTACAAATATGCTATGTTTTAAAATAAGCAGGTAGTCACAGGTTTTTTGGGGGGATGCACTGATAATCGTTTGATAATCGAATCGAATAGTGAGGTGCCTAAAATTCCCACCCCTAAAAATCATCATTATGAATTAATGTTACCAAAATGTGTGTTTATAAAGGGCTCTTGGTCCAGAATATACAACTAATAATACTGATAAAACACGTGAAAGGGTCCCCATAGAAATTGCATGCTGAATACTGGATGACAGTATACTGGTGACAGTGAACAAGTGTGTAGGTGTTAGTTTCTCACCTCTGTCTGGAGACATGGTCATTCTCTTGCTGGGGGGGGAACCTGGTCTGTCTTTGTCTGAAGGCAAATACCTCTTCCTGTTGCCCTTATCTCCCTGTTGCTGTAAATTGACAGGACATATGGGGTAGCAATGAAGATAAAGAGGGACATTTAAGGAAATGAATGCAAGTAACAAGGTCAGATATATTTTACATCTAGTTGGAAAAAAAAGATCATCCGGTCAATTACAATTTCAACTTCAAGAAATGTGTAGGTAGATTCACCCAGTGCTCTTCACAGGAAATATGTCTGTACATTGTTTCACACATGTATGGAACTAAATTGGCTGAGTCGTAGGACATTTTAGTGATGGAAATCCCTACTTCATACAAGTTAACAAGGAGCATCTAAAAGAATAGTTCAGCATTTTGGGGAAAACCTTTATTACGGAGAGAGATGAGAAGAGCAATATCGCTCTCATGATTTTATGTTAAATACGAGTCAATTAGCTTAGCTCAGCATAAAGACAAGGAACAGGGGGAATAGCTAGCCTGGCTCTGACCAAAGGTAACCCCCAATCAGTACCTCAGCTCACTGTACAACATGTTATATCTTGTTTATTTAATCCATACAAAAGGAAAGTGTAAAACGAATCTAATCAAAACAAACAATCAGTTCTGGGGTGGGCAGTGGGTTATGTTTGGGACTATTTGTTGGCTGGGAGCAGTGACTTCCTGCAGTGGACTCCCCAGTGAACTTTCTGCAAAATGTCAAACTATGACCTTTAAGAAAGTTTAATTTTAGACTGGACATTAACCATTAAACATCCCATCCTGTGTACAACTATGCAAGATCACTTCACTCGTAAATACATTTTGCAACAAAATGGCATAATGTTTGGATTTTCTAGTTATCGCAATGGATCCCCAATGGAATTATTACTGACAGACACATTCATCTAGGATATGTCACATCCTTGGCACATGAAACCAAAACCATCTGTGAGACTTGATACTACTAGTGGACACATTTGATTTTTGGGGATTTGAGTGAACAGACCCTTTAAAAATAACGTAACGTAACATACTTTATTAACGTAATAATAAAGTTACCTTGTTGAGGAGGGTGAGTTTGATATCTTTGTGGGAACCTGAACCTCCGTAGCTTCCTGGGGGGCCCATGGTGCAAGGTGGGGGATGCACAGGGTGGCCACCCCTGTTACCAGGTCCTGATCTGGGTATGGAGTTGACTCCTCTCGGTGGGGCACCAGATGGGTCGATCTTTCTGCGGTCCTCCCTGAAGGGTTCTTCTTTTTTTGATGGTCTCTCTGTGATGAGAACAGGAAAACACGAGAACTGATACACCATGCAATGCTAATCATCAGTTCAATATTTACCATTTAGAGAAACATCAACAAAATATTCTGAATGTTTTAATTCTATACCTAGATAGAGTCTAGGCATTGTATTATGTAAATGTGTGAAAGGATAAATATAGACGTGAAGAACTGTGGAACTTATTTAATTCTCTCTCTCTCTCTCTCCAAGTCATAACAGAAGTTATGACAGGAGCATACACAACAGCATAACATACATTACTCAAATAAGCCAGTATACAGTAAGGAGTGCAAAGAATTTACCATTTACCAACAGTGAAGCCATGTCATACTCACCACTTAACACAAATACTGGTTTCATTCACCAATTAATTCCAGCAGTCATAACAGAAGTTATGACAGGGTCCTTTTTATATAGAGCAAGTCTAGACTGTACCCAACATTTCCCACCTAAGCAAGCAATAGGCGACAGTGGCAGGTAAAACTCCCTTTTAACAGCAATCCTAAAAAATACTGCAAGGAAAAACTGCTGGAATTAATTGGTGAATGAAACCAGTATTTGTGTTAAGTGGTGAGTATGACATGGCTTCACTGTTGGTAAATGGTAAATTCTTTGCAATCCTTACTGTATACTGGCTTATTTGAGTAATGTATGTTATGCTGTTGTGTATGCTCCTGCCTATGTGTCCCGTGTGACTGCTGGGGACTTTGTTGACGACACTAACCCCTGTTCTTGTCTCTGCCATGTGGAGGCCGGTCCCGCACAGCCCCTCTGTCCTTGCGGGGTTGATTTGGTGTGGGAGAGTGGGAGCTGGCAGAGGACACTGGGCTGGCCAGGTCAGCATACATGTCATCTGAGTCTGCGCTACGCACCGAGCTGCTGCTAGATGACGCTGATGACACCGATGAAACGCTGCTCACACTCAGCGATCTGTTGCAAGAGACATGAGGTCGACCATGAGCTGTCAGCACTGTTCTGATAAGTGCCGTCATCGGTGTTGTGAAAGAACACAACATGCACACGAATCTGCGAGTGCACACATATTATATTATCATACCTGGATTTCCTGGAGGGTTTCCCAACAGACACAGCACATGGAAGCAAGAGAGAAGAACACAGAATGGATCCATATCAGGCTGGGTAATCAGAATGACCCACTATGTGTCATATTGTTTTTTTATTTACCCTACAGACTTACACAGTGACGGAAGATGAATAAGTTACAATTCTGAAAAACCTAAAAGCAGCCATCACTTCATAGTGATGCAGTTGCCATCACTATGAAGGTCACAATACCCAGACATCTCTGCATGTGTTTGTTGACTCCGTTTAAGTTACATTGTGTGCAAATGTCCATGCGTTATGTCCAATCAGTGTAGAACGAGTTTGTGTGTAAGAGCGGTCTGTATGCAGAAATCTTTTAATCGAACATTCATGTGCACAACTGTACAGAACAAATGAGCCCCACCTGTCCTGAATCCATTTGCTTGTTAATAAATAAGGTCATTACATAATGAGATCATAAATGTCCCCGCAAAATGCAACATATGGTCAACAGCATCTCTTTAAAAGGAAGTTTCTGGCAAACTGCAATTCTGATGAGGGTGAGGGTCTTCACATGGGCAAGTACCTGGATTTTCTGGATCCTGAACGTGAGAGCGAGTTGGAGGAGGATCTTGATCTGGAGCTAGAACCAGAATAACTGCTACCACTTGCACTAACACTCCCACTCACAGTTCGCCTGGAAGAGACAGACACAGAACTGTGAACAAAGCAGGTAGCTTTTTATGAAATCAATACCGAAGTGTACTACCCAGCTGCTTCTTTTCCCCTGTCTGCAATGACAAACTCAAAGGTGTAACAGCACTAGGTTCATGTCAGACCCCCAGTTCCACCACAGCCCCGACCGAATCACTAAGGTAGTTTAAAGGATTAGAAACATAACTTCCAGGGGTTTTCATTGTCTGATACTGCGGCATTCTGCACAGACAAAACTGAGACACTGGTGCCGCATTCTATACAATTGACCATCACATTCTATTACAGAGACTAGAACATGTAATTGGAATTAAAGGCAGAGCACTAAGCTGGTTTAAATCATATTTATGAGATCGATATCAGTTCGTTCACGTTAATGATGAATCCTCTGTGCACGTCAAAGTTAGTCACGGTGTTCCACAAGGTTCTGTGCTCGGACCAATTCTATTCACATTATATATGCTTCCTTTAGGCAATATTATTAGGAAGCACTCCATACATTTTCATTGTTATGCAAATTATACCCAATTGTATTTATAAATCAAGCCAGACGAAACCAATCAATTAGCTAAACTTCAAGCATGCCTCAAGGACATAAAAACATGGATAACCTGCAATTTTCTGATGTTAAACTCAGACAAAATGGAAGTTTTACTGTACTTGGCCCCAAACACCTCCGATATACAAACTATCTAAAGATATAGTTTCTCTAGATGGCACTGCCCTGGCCTCCAGAGATACCGCAAGGAATCTTGGAGTTATCTTTGATTAGGATTTGTCCTTTAACTCTCACATAAAACAAACTTCAAGGACTGAAACTTCAAAGATGCAGAAAACCTAGTTCATGCATTTGTTACGTCTAGGCTTGATTATTGCAACTCTCTATTATCAGGCTGCACCAATAAGTCCCTTAAGACTCTCCAGCTGATCCAGAATGCTGCAGCACGTTTACTGACAAGAACCAGGAAAAGTGATCATATTTCTCCAATATTAGCTTCTCTACATGGGCTCCATGTAAAATGATCTCTCTGCTCTTCCAGAATGCAGGGTTCCTTGTGGTTCCTAGAGTCTCTAAAAGAGCTGTAGAGTCTGGATCTGTGGTTGCACCTGCTGCCCTCATGTTCCTGCTCAACAGACGCTGTTGCTATTATTGTTATTGCTTTCATTATTAATATTGCTATTATTATATTGCAATTTTTTTTTATTACTATGAACATCAATACCATTACCACAACTATTACTTTACATGTCTATGTATAACTATATTGTACGTTCTCCTTTCTCCTGCTCTCTCTCCAGCCTCCCACCCCCACTTCAACCCAACCAGTCGAGGCAGATGAGCGCCCACCTAGAGCCTGGTTCTGCTCAAGGTTTCTACCTGTTAAAAGGGAGTTTTTCTTGCCACTGTCTTCTAGTGCTGCTCATGGTGGGACTGTTGGGTCTTTGTAAATATAAGAGTCGGTCTTGACCTGCTCCATATGAAAAATGCCCTGAGATAACTTTGTTATGATATGGCGATACATAAATAAAACATAATTTAATTTAATTCCAAAGACAAATACTGGAATGTTTCCGGTAAGATTAAATGACCTCTCTCATCAACAAATGTCTGTGTCAAACACCAGCAATGTTGAACTTCAAACACTGATTTTAGTCATTCTATTCAGATCAACTAAATGTTGCATGGAATTCTACTGTCAGAAATGTTGTTATGGACTTTCAACATTAGAATTAATTTAATGTTTGGTTAATGGTTACAGTTGTGAGTATAGCTGTTAAGTTGAAATGAGTAAAAGTAATAGAAGACCCTCACAAATATAGAAATACATATGCGTGTGTGTGTTTATGTGTGTTGGAAGTGAAAGTCACAAAGAACCTCCGTCAACCCACTGCAGTCAATTAGAGGCTCAGAGCCCTGGGGGCAACACTCCATGACTTCAGTTCACATTTTCACCTCCGCTCCTTCCTCACCTCCCTCCATTCCCCTCCAACTAAAACCTTTCTTCCTTTGGTACTTTCACTTCTCTGCTGAGCACTGTGACAGCCGCTGGAGTCTGGGACTTTCATCCAAAGCGTCACCTGTCACTGCCATCGACTTTGTTTCTGTTGTTCTACCAGAATGAGGAAGTGAAGGGAGAGCGGGGAGGGTAAGGTGGAAAGGAGAGGGTAAGGGGAAAGCTGACATGTTGGGTGATGATAAAGAACATGAAGAACAACACAGTGAAACAGAGTAAAAGAATATATGATTTGATGTTACATTTTACATTGTAGACATTCAGCTGACTCTTCGATTCTGTTGACTGACTTGAAATAAATGCAGCAGAAAAATAAGCTTCAACCACTCTGTTTACAAAGCTACATAAAACAGCAATAAGGAAGCACATTGTTAGGCCTTAGTGTTCTTACAATAGTCTACCATGTGGTCAACGAGAAGGACATGGACAATTTCTAGGAGAAGAAATTGGTGGAAAGCGTGGAAGATATACTTGAGGATAAATATTTTAGGGGGAAATGACAAGGATTTCAGGGGACATTCTACGTGTCCTAATTCTTGAGCTTTCCCAAGAGGCTTGTGGGCAAAACCTATACCACATCCACAAATGAGACACTCAGCAAATTATTTACCTCATCATGGGCAGTTCCTGCCTCAAGCCTCACAGTCCAGAATAAATTATGTGTTCAGGCTGTCTGCAACAAGTCACAAGGTTCAAATGTTTCCCACCAGGAACTTCCCCTTAACTGCTGAAAAAGTGGTAAATGGCACTTGCAAACTTCAGTAAAGTTCTAAGAGTACATGCCAAATCCGCTATTTGAGCCTTCCTCAACTTCTCGCTTGACAAGTCCTTGAAAGTTCTCACTTGACCTGGAAATGTTGGCCTGCCATTACAAGGGCCGTTCCAATGCTTTTTATTCAGGACCCATATTCAGGATTGAGGATGGATCTCCACGGAGACATGAGCAAGGATACTTCATTTCACTTTTCTGGGCCGACACACCCCTTTATTGGAAATCTGTTAGTGATTGGACACGGTGATGGATCATACAGATCTGATACTTACATCACTGCAGTTTTATACTAAAGTCAACAGACACACAACCTAACAAACCCAAGACTCCCAAGGTTTAGATTTTATTTGTTTCCTGACTCACCATCATGTCAACAAACCATCTGAGAAGGGATGTGTTGAAGCAATTTGGATTCAACACCATAATTGTGGAAAATGGTAAATTTGTTTGTTACACTTTAGAAATGTAAATGCCTTACAGTAATGTTAACATTAACAAATCTAAAGTCACCTGTTAGCTTGTCACTCAAGTGAGGCACCATAACACTGCAAATTATGTGAACCATATCAATTTTTCAGTGTAGTTTAGGATTATGTGAGTTGCATTTGAATTAATTTGAAATATATTCAAGTCGTAATATGTATGTTTAATTGGGACACTGCTATACTGTACTACATTCTGTGGCAGCCATATTGGAGTTCCTCTGCTGTTTAAACAATGGCTGAGAACAGCTAATTGCAACCCAATTTAGCCTCCAGACACAGTAAAAGCTGTAGAGTAACCATTCCGTGCATTGATTCTTGTGCATTCTTGGTCAGGCACTGTCATGTATAATCACATGCACTAGTAGTCTGTACTGTATGTATTCATGTTTGTTTCATGAGACAAGAGTGTGCCAAGACATTAAACAAACATCTTAACATAACTTTTAGGAACACCAAGAACTATCTTGGATGATAACAGCTTTTACATAGACACTAATTTGTTTTCAAAAGGAAGGATTTGTCCTATGAGCTTAAATGTGTGCAGAGATTTGTTTTCATGATTACCTCAATTACAGCACACTGATCACATTACTGCCTCCGAGCTTCGTCACAGCTGTCAGATGCTCAGCTATTGGATTATCACAGGTAATCCATCTTGCATTATGCATTTATTTAAAGGCTTTTGTTTTAAAGTGAGATACTGAATCCACTGTTGGAAAATATGACGCCCACGCTGACAAAACCAAAGCTGCCATGGCAGTAAAATCCTTTACTGGATAGAAAAAGTGATTAGCTTCCCTAAGGGATTTGCTCATTAAATTGATTGCATGGATTTATATTGAAATACTATAATGATAAACTTCACATATATTCTAAAATGGGTATAGACAAACCTAATTTAGAGAATCATAATTATCTCATTGAACAGATGGTTTGGCAGGTACATCATTACGGACTTGTGTTGTGTGGGTGCAATTTGCTCCAATCCATAGATCCTTATATTCATTTTTCAAAGATTTACAATGGGGAGCATATAAAATGGTGTACAGTGTATCTACTTTCTATTTGATGCAGCTGTGGAGTCATAAAAATGCTTTCTTGGAGACATTTTCTCTACAAGACCATCAAATGTCCTGCTGTGGTGCAAGCCTGATCTCCAGGCCTTGAGGCCACTTTGACAGGTTCTCCCTGTGCAATATGTCACACTGATATAGCCACTCTCCAGCCACTATGTCAGCCTACTAAATCTATGTTCCCCATGACTGAGAAAGATGTAGAAGGTGGCATCCTCTCCACCTTAATCAAGCTGAAGTCTTTGCCTAAAGCATTCTTGGTGACTGCCAAGCATTTCTGCATCGTTGCAGATTCTTTTGGCCACTTGTGGGAAGTCAAAACAAGATGTGAACACAACTCCTGAGGTAATAGCTTGTTCCATCAGTCAAACCAATTATATCTGATATCAGCCTTTTTGGGTACAATTTTAAAGCCAATCTTTATGCTGACAGCATTTTCTTTTACATTATCCCACCCAGGTGACTCAGTCCCACACCTTTTGAAGCTCATTGATGATTTCAGTCAGCCCTCTGGTTACAAGGTTAACTGGAGTAAGAGGGAGGCTATCCCGCTTAACCACCTTACGTATCCACCTTACGTAAAGAGTAGCTTCTACTCCCATTGTATGGAACATGGTGAATGAAATATCTTGGTATCACAATTAGATCTCCAGTTGAAAAGATATATGAGCTGAATGGGCCAAATCTTTAGAAATCTATAAAACATGATCTTAAGAGATGGATGACAATGCCCTTATCATTAGGGGGGACAGCAGAAATTATTCAAATGAAGATATTTCAGAGATTATCTTTTATTATTTCTGCTTAATACTTCTCAATTCCCCTCAAGTTCCACTGCAGTGGTTAAAGAAATAAATCATGTATTATTTACTGTTTTTGTGGAGAGATAGAAAACCTACAATAAGTCTGAAAGAACATATCATATCTACAAACATGGGTGGTTTAGGTATACCTGATTTTCATTCATATTGCCTATCTTATAAATGGCCATTACACATTATCATGGGCACATACAAGACATTGTGAAGAAGGTAGTTGGAGGTGGTTAGAACAAAAAACATAGCTGAAAATAATAAATATATTTCTATAGCCTCCCTCTGTTATCACCAAAAATGTAATAAAAATACTGATGATCCCTTAATCCTCCATACAGTTGAGATAGCTAAAGAACTTCACAAACGTCTTAGCATTTCTGGCCTATCCCTCCCTTCATGCCCAATTTGGAGGAACCCCTTATTCATGGCTGGAGACAAACCTATTGTCAAGAAAATATGGTAGCAAAATAATACTGTAACACTGAGCCAACTGATAGCTGAAGGACATATTCTAGATTTCAAAGATTGAAAAGACAACACAAATTAAATGTCTCAGATTTCTTTTCAATATATTCAGCTTAAAATCATACTAAAGAACTACATAATTGGGGCATTAACTTAAATAATACATGTTCCGATGGAGGCAGTCAAGGGCAAAAGAAATTGTACAAATCCCACACCACTTATACTTGTTGTACAACCATTAAGTCGCAGTGGAAGAAAGATCTGGAGGTATCTCTCTCCACAGATCAATGGGAAACGATTTCGCAAAGTACATCAAATTGTGTTAGGTAGAAAGTTATTCAGTTAAAATGTTTCATACATAACTCCACAAAGAATAATGAAAATGCATCAAACTGCTTCAGTTTGGAGAATCGGCTTAAGGAATATCTGGATATGGTATCAATGGAACAAGCAGCCACAACCCTAAAACAGCTGAACAGTGGACTTAAAGGCTCTTGGACGTCAATTAGGCAATTCCTGATCACACCACATCTCATTTACATACACATTATGTTTGACATACAGTTTGGTTCCTACTTTGTTTCTTAAGTACTTTGTTTTTTAAGTAGTATCAACCTGCGAATAAGGACGATATAATGGAAACAAACTGTGTGTTGAAATGACTTTGAAACCAATATTTAAATGTGACTGTTGTCAGTCCAAAATATAATTTAAACAGTCAGATGTAACTCGGTTTGCTCTTTACTCTCTGCTTTGGGGTGTTTTCAGATTGGTGGTGACTTAGTGTCAGGTTCCCAGACTATATCCCCCCTTTCTATTTTATAATAGCACAGTTCTGGGTTCATTGCTGTAGGTTTGCGGTGATGCCAGAGACTTCTGAGCGGACGAGAGGATGGCTGGTCCAGAAACAGTGAAGAGTGATGTCATCTCATTAGTATGCAGATTATACACCAATCACACTCTCCTGCCCCGCCCCCCCTTAAACCCCTCCTCTCTACGCAAAAAAGTTGAAACCGTAAAAAAAAAAACTGGCATTGTAAAAAAACACGAGAGCGTAAAAAAGGAACTGTCACTGAAAAAAGTGACATTAAGAAAAAATCTGAACATTTTCATTGAAAATCACATCAGAGTATAAAAAATATCAAGTTCACGTTTTATTTTCAAAGTCAAATTTTCTTTTCAATGCCAAATGTAACTGTTAAATTAGATTAGAAGTATATATACTTTATGATAGATACTGTTGTATTTGCATTTTTGCTAATAAAACAAAACAGTGCTTTACTACCTTGTCTATGACTGATGTTCATTTGTAGTGAGCTTATTGCTCTGGCCACAAGGTAATGACTGAAGGAGAGTTTGTCAACATTTTATCAACTTAGATCTTCTCACATCTGTATTTTAGCTGTACAAGGGCTGGGACGATATGCTTATATCCCGATTTCATACTATCACTATAGTTTAACACGGGCAAATGTGGAATCATACATTTCTGGAGACTGTATATCATGAGCCATATTTCCACTCTACTGTGTAAAAGCAGAAATGCCAAATAAAAAATAATAACTTTTAATAATATCTAATAAAATAATATTGATTCAGGAAAAAAACAATTTTTTAATAATAATCTCACACACTGATGGTGACAGAGCTGCCATGCAAGGTGTTGGCCTCCATCAGGAGCAACATAGGGTTTTGTCCATGGACACTTAGACAGGAGGAGGCGGGGCTCGAACCAATAACACTGGCATCAATGGACAACTCGCTCTACTTCCTGAGCCACAGCAAACCCATATTTCAAATGACTGCAATATGTGAATATATGACTACATGCATACATTTAACTAATACCAAAGACCATCCTTGAACAGAGACTTATTTATCTTTATGTGTATCGATTGACAGCTAATAATACCAGTCACATTCCTTGTATGTGAGACAATCTTTGGCCAATAAACTGATTATGATCAATGCTGTATATGGGAACTCTACTAAATAAAAAGTAAAACACTGCTCCTCAGTGGATTCAATTACCTGGACTGACTCCTAATGTTGCCCTGCCCCCAAACTCCCCTCTCCTCAGCCATTTGCATGTATATCTTGTACCTCCGGTGTCTGGGGCCAGTCCTGAGGGGGTGGACAGATGTCTGGGGGTTGATGGACCTAGCATATAAGTTCACACACACACACACACACACACACACACACACACAAACAGCGTAGTGTTTCCTGCCTCCCCTTCATTCTTCAACACCCTCTTCTCTCATTGGGAAACACTACGCTCCTTATCAGCCCTCTGGGAGCCATTATGAGGGCCAGAGAGCTGACATATTGATTTCTGACCTTTTTTCTTCTCTCTCCCCATCAGGTTGCGTGGATGGCACAGGTCGTCCTATCACTAAGACTGGAAACCTGTTTTTCACTCCACAAATTCCTGCAATCCACCTCCCTGACAAACTCCACACACAGCTGCAGCTTACAGAAGTGATGAAGACACACTAAACTGGCAATCATGGATCTGATATCTGTTATTTGTTGCACTGGTGCAGAGGTTTTATGATTTTCACAATGCACTTTGAGGGCAATATACTATAGAACACAAATTCCCCGTCTACTGGAATTTCAATATAATCCCAATTTGCCCCTTCATTTCACTCTATTTCCATTCTACACGTGGTGTCTTCCATCATGTTGTCATTTACGATGGCTTTCTGCGGTGCACATGAACAGCATTCTGTCCATGTTTACATGTTACTGCCACCACCTCTACCAGTCTATCAGTGAAATAGTGTGATAAAGTTAGCAGGGCTGTATATTGCAACCCCCATGTCCTCATGCGCATGTATAAGATACAAACCAAACAACTAAACAGGGACCTGGGATGGCAATGTTGATCAGGTCAACCACATTGGTCCACACTGAAATATGTCAATATTGGTTGGATTGGCAAAACATTTGGCTCAGACATTCATGTTCCCCAGAGGATGAATTCTACTGACTCTGGTGATCCCCTGACTTTTCTTACTACTGCCACCATGAGGGTGACATTTTTTTTTGATTATCCAGTGAAAAAGCGAAAAAAAGTGAGCGAAATTCCTCATCGCATACTGGATGGATTGCCAAGAAATGTGGTTATGACAGTCATGTCCCCCTCAGGATGAACTTGGTTACATCTAATTACATTACATTTAGGCATTTAGCAGATGCTTTTATCCAAAGCGACTTATAAGTGAGGAGGTGATCGGGGAAGTCCGGGGTCAAACCCATGACTTGATAGGCACACAGCTGTACCTCTCAGCCACCACACCACCATCAAGCCAAAAATGTTTCTTTTTGTAGTACTTCTTTGGCAATATGACATAGTTTATTTTAAACTGATAAAACTTTGTACAGCATCAGAGATGTTGCCATACTTTTTATGCTCAAGCATCTATTCTCTGGATATCTGTAGGCCATTGCAGCCTGGGGTTTGGCATTGAATTCACTATATTAGCCATCAACAGCTATTCCCATCTACTTTGTTGATTAATCTCTAAATAAAAGAGATTTTATTCATACCAAATATCACCAAAAATAATTCCCATCATCCATTCCAGCTATTAGTATGCTGTGATGCTAAACTAACCCCCTGTTTACACACAGAGACTCAAAGTGGCACAACATATGTTGCCTCTCACAAGATTGAAGCTAACAGCCGTGTTAGTGTAGAGCTCAAAATTACACACGAAGCTCTGATGATGAAGAGGTTCATTTCCTGATGTATTTTCCAAGCACTGTTTCTTTCGTTTTTGTTTTATTCAAGCCTTAGTTCTTAAATCTGTACGTGTGAACAGAAGATAATATTATTTATTTTTATAATATAGTATTTTCACATTTTGGTGACTGCTAAGGCTCAAAAACAAACTAAGGACCTTTATTTTCATCTATCTTACAATGTGGTTCTTTATAATGAGCATACATCCTCACAGAGACTAGTATGACCAGAGACTCTCATGCATCTTTCCCTTTAAGCATATTTCTGCAGATTTTGCACCATATGTTTACATAACCCTACATTTGTTTTTATATGGAAGGTAATTACCCTTTCCCTTTGCTTCTAATGTGTCATTTACTTTATTCTTTGTTTTTATTCCCCACTTTATACTTTGTTCAGGGCTCATATTATAGTTTTCTATCTTCCTGCCAATTTCCCCACAGGGATCAATAAAGTTTTATCTTATCTTTAAAAACGGTAAACTGTATTCTCCAAATAAAAGGGGAGATGAACTCTCCATTCCATCCTTCAGCCTATTTTGTGGATCTGTCTCATATGTTTTATTTTTTTCTCTTTTTACGCTTTTATTACTCTCCTTCTTTCTCTCGCTTTGTGTCTTTTTCTGTCATTCTCTGCTTCCCTAATGACTACAATAATGAGGCATTATCATCAGGTTCGACAACAGATGCTCAGAGTATTCCGTCTCTAAATCTCTCCCTCTGTCTGTCTTTTCTCGCTGCTCAATCTCCACTTTCTCTGTCTCACTTATTGTTGTGATTTTTTTCCTTATCAGACAAGCCATTCTTCAACAAATTGGAACCTCATTACTTCTCATAAGCATCTTTTTCAATCGGTCTGCGCTGACTTTCACAAGTTTTTGGAAGTCCATTTTGTACACTGTAAAAAGTACTGCTGGTGTTAATGGTGTTTAAAAAAGCTTATCATGTTTAACTCACAGTAGTTATGATTTTGTCTTTTATCCTGGGACTAATTTCCATGACGGAGATGTACATTCCTGTTGTGTACGTCCATGTTTGATAAGTTAACATAGAGTGAAACATTAGTTTAGTTGGAGTACAGGAGACTACACTTGAAGTGTAGTTCCTTCTCAACTCCATTAATGACCACGTTTACATGCAGTCATTTTCCACTATTATTCCCAATATGACAATATTTTGAATTTGATACAGGTCTTATAAACAGCGTATTCCATTTGGATATTCTGAATTAGGCCTCATTCTGAATGTAGCATTTTCCGAAAAGGACATTTGGGATATGCCATATGTAAACGTAGTCACTGAAAGAGATAAATACCCACACATCTCTTGTTCAACCTGAACATGGCTGAATAACAACAGCAGCAACAATGACAACAATACAAGAATAATTGTAAATATAGCTGCAGCCACTAAAGACTAAGCAGAAAAATCACACATGTGCTCACTGACAGTCATGATTAATGTTATTAGTTGCGCCTGTGTTTTTACTGTCCACTCTAGTTTCCACGTCCATGGTGACACCCCAGTATCTCCAACCAACCTGCACAGGCAACTGACAAACAGCTAGCAAGAAATGTTAGGGATGCAAGCTGATTTTTGCTAGCACCACTTCCTATCAAAACTAAACCACGTGCTGAGTAGTTCAGGGATGCTGGGAATGTGGAGTATTCCAACAAAATACACTGAGCCAGGCCACCTTTTTGCCTATTTAGAAAGTTTAAGGTTTGACACACACAGAAGTAACCGGGGAGTGACTACTGCCAGTGTTTTCTGTCCAGACTGTCTCCATGCTAGCTGCTCTCCTACTAGCTTGTGTAAATAAATGCAATCTCTCCTTAAAGGTTTCTTGGTTTCTTTCGTGGGTTTTACTATTCATATTCTAAGTTAAATGAGTGGCTACTAAAGAATGTGCTGTTAGATTTTCAACTCATTATTATTTTAACAAATAATGAAAAAAAAGCTGTTAGTGGTTAGCATTGGTGACTCCCAGGAAGTCTTGGAATTGAACCCAATCTGTGTCTTTTACTGGCAAAGAACCGATTATTTCTTTTTGATTTCTGCTTTAAATATGTATAAAAGTGAATAGCCTAAAGTCCTGCCACAGTAACCATGGTAAATTATGGTTATTATGGTATATTAAACATAACAGTTATGATAATTAGGTCATTACTAAAGTGAAATAATGCATTAATGTGCAAATATTTCCGTGTCAGCACACTTGTCTTCACATAGCGTATGTATGTGGGTGGTATTAATATGAAAGCATTAAGGAGCTGTGGTAGTTTCTACCCCCACCCCACACACACACTAATTAGCAAACGTATGCAGAGTGGTGCCCCATGTAAGGTTTCTGACAATGATTTAAAGCTTTTTGTTTTACCTGTTCACACTGATCCAGGCCACCTGTTTGCCTGTTTAGAAAGTTTAAAGTTTAACAGGTGCCCTCACATCTAAAAAAGTGCTTTTCCATGGCTTTTGTATAAAAATATCTACAGCAGTTTCCAGGTAATTCTTATATGTTTATAGGATTGTCAAATAAATACACGCCTAGATTGAGAAGTTCTTATTACTAAGAAGAATGGCTGAGAAGATAGTATAATAGATTATTTTAAGCCATGCAAGCAGCAGGGCTGTGGAGATTGCAAAGTCAGTTTGTCCACCACTTAGACTGAAATATATCAACAACTACTGGATTGATTGTCATCATTTTGTACACATTCATGGTCCCCAGCAGATGAACCCTAATGATTTTGGTGATCCCCTGGCTTTTTTATGCTAGTGCCACCAACGTTTACTGGATAGAATGGCACAAAAGTTCGGACTTACTTATTCACTCTCTTATTCGGACTTAGCAAATAACTGTAAATCTGCAGGTATTTGGAAATGACATTCACATTAGCCTCAACTGTGCTTTGTGTTTAGCTGTAATTAGCATATGTTAGCATGTTAACATGCTAAATTAAGGTGGTGAACAAGGTAAAAATGATACCTGCTGAACATCAACATGGCAGCATGGTCACACCAGTGGTGTTTTGACTTCTGTTGATTTATCAGGATACATAACTATCTTGTTTTCCAGCTTTGACACATGTCATATCTTAAGGAAAAAAGCAGTTTTATCACATTTGCTCCCTTGATTAGCACATTCTAGCTACTATACCTTGACAGTTTTTCTACAGTCTGAGTGATGCTCTGATGCTATGGCTTTTTGCAAATGATGTAATGTAATGCAATGCGACTTGGATGGTGTGTGTTTTGCTTTATTCTTGCTAAGCCGTCCATGAAAAGTACATAAAATTTGAAGCAGGAAGTTGGTCTGTAAACTGTGATGTGTTTACAACTGGCAGTTGAGATAATAATTTTATGGTTTGCCTTTATTTTCTCTTCCAAATGAGTTTGAATAACCTGCAGGTCTGAACACCTGGCTGCTCATGCTTGTTGCCCTGTTTTACCTATATTGGAGCTATGAAAATAATAAAGAAATTAAAAGAATGAGCAGGCAGCAGGGGCTAAATACAGTGTATCACTCACCAGCAATTTATCCTCCCAACTTCCCCTCTGCACATCAAGCTTTGTTGAAAACATACAAAGCCAAGGCAAATCCTTTGAAGTTGACACAGTTCACTTCATTTTTGTCAGTGTGTCGCTGATTCCATACGTTCATTTTAATCTGCGGTTTCCTCCATCCCTTTATCTTCTCATGGCCACCAGATGTGAACCAACTCACCCATGAAGTGCTATCACCCCTTGTAAATGAGCAGAGTAAACCAGGCTAACAGGGCTGCCAGGTGATGGGCCATTAATCCAAACCACCCCCAAAAAATCAGATATGATGAAAACTTGTCACTTCGTCTCTCACACTTGACCTTCTCTCTTTCATCTAGTCTTCCCCCCTTTCATTTGGCCACACATCCATTTGTCCTTTCATCTTTCTATCCGTCTGTTGCTGCCCGGAGAAGGAGGGTGCCTGGGGAGTTTTTATCCAGAATCCACAATCACCTCTGTACCTTGGGCGGTGGGGTGTGTGTCTCTCTGTGTGTGTATGTTTTCTGGTATTTTACTCTCCATTTAGCTATTTCTTCCTAATTTTTCATCACAGGGTTTTGCTCGGTAATCAGCTTGCAGTCTGATAAGGCTGATAATAGATCTGAAATTTGTGGGCCGGTTTGGAGGTAATTACCA
Organism: Nannoperca obscura; assembly: GCA_036024295.1. NCBI lineage: Eukaryota > Metazoa > Chordata > Actinopteri > Centrarchiformes > Percichthyidae > Nannoperca > Nannoperca obscura. Next base: position 2,220 of record JAVQJL010024215.1, on the reverse strand, counting down.
GATCTTACCTTTTAATTCTACTGGCAGTTCCCTGTGATCTGTGGAAATGAGGAGGGATGTAGCGTGAACCTGTTTTAATTGGTTTTTAGATGACTTTCACATGAACTGTGAAATTGTGGTAATCAACAGAAAGGACAGCATGTAGATGGATTTTATCCAGTCCATCACTGCTCATTCTTTTACGTCTAAGGAAAACAGGAATCTCAACATATTCAACACCTTCATGCCAGCAGTGATCAAGTTCCCATTAACCACGGGCAAGTTTACATGTTTACCATTGACCAATTCTCAGTAGCTCACAGATTATGAAAACTACATAAAACATATGCAACTTGACTTTGACGTTAACACCAATGAATTGTGTGTTTACTTTGAATCAATCTGCAACCAATCTTGTTGCAGAGCCAGGAAGAGTCCGAGCGTCAGTGCACATCAGCAGTTAAGACAACAGATGATACCTCAGGTAGTAGTGAAAAGTAACTAGTACATAAGTAGATTTGCTCAAGATCAGTCCTCCAACTTGTACTTTACTATTGTACTAGAATATTTGCATTTTATACTTCTAATCCACTATATTTCTGAGGAAAATATTGTACTTTTCCTTTCACTACATTATAACAGCTAAAACTATAAAATACAACACATTGCTAAGATTACACCTGTAGTTTCCATGTATTTAGCTTGTAACCCCATGTCATTTTTCAGATGGTTTCATTTAAATAACAGTTTGAGGCCCAAATAGATAAAATAATCCTATATTAATGAAAAATCAAATCTTCTTGATTTTTATTTTGACTCCTGAGTTGGGTTTTCTGTGTTTCCTGTTTTATTTTGTAGTTTTGAGTCCATGTTCCTGTCTTTGTCTTGTTTCCCTCCTTTTTTGATTGCACTCACCTGTGTCTCGTCACTCACCTTTGTCTGATCCCCTCGTTTTCCCTGGCTTATATATAGCAGTCCCTTCCTTCTGTGTCTTGTCGGATCATTGTCGGTGTTGTCTTTGTTAGTGTCGTCATGTTTGTCTGCTCCTTGCTTGTCTGCTCCTAGCTCGTTTTCTCCCTGCTCCTTGCCGCTTGCCACCAGCCATCTCCGTTTTGGTTTGTACAATTTCCCTGTTTTTGGTCTTTTTGTTTTGTCATTTTTTCAATAAATCCTTTGTTGCTGGAACTGCTGGTCTGCGATTGGGTCCTTATCCTGCTACCTCATGGCTAACCCTGACAGGTATTGACTACAGACTTGACTCTGGAGTTGTTAGTCTTGACTTGGAACTTCACCTCTATCAGACCATTCATTCACAGAAAAGTGACTGAAAACAAGCTCACTAGAAGACATGCACACTTGTGGACAAACAGCTGTCATACATGTATGACATGAATGGGACACAAAACAATGACCAATAAAAGCAAAAGGTAATTTTCGTGATCAACATGTTGTATTTCGTCAAAAGGCCTACGAGGTTGTCAGAATGAACATAGACAATACTGTACAGGTGCAAATACAAACTCATGCACCCTCCAAATAGCCAACACATCTGCAAGTTTTATTTTACAACATTTACTGTAAAAGCATTATCAGTAAGGCTCAACAGATTCTCAAAATGCTGCTTAAAATGGGGGCAAGACGGCATTGTAGGCAGAACACAGTGTGTCAATGAGCACTGGTGATATTTGCTCATTATCCATTTTTTTTACCCGTTCACTTGGCGGAAGTCTGGTCTTTTACTGTGGGAGTAGCTCCATAATGAGTCTTGACAACTATTCTTTGAAAATATGTAACCGTATTCCCAAAATCATTAAAAGATCGACCAGGATTGTCCATGGGATCGCCAAGCAGAGCGAGGCTGCGAATGCTGTGGAAGCAACTGAATAAGGAAATGCTAGCAGTAAGCAGTGTCATTGAGTGAGAATTCTGTTGTGGAAAACTTAATTATGAGTTATATTATGCAAGAATAATAGATAATCAATGAACTCCGTGTGTGTGTGTGTATATGTATATATATATATATATATATAAATATGTATATATGTATGTATATATGTATATATATAAATATGTATATATGTATATATATATGTATATGTGTATATATATGTATATATATATGTATATATATATGTATATATACACTACCGTTCAAAAGTTTGGGGTCACCCAAACAATTTTGTGTTTTCCATGAAAAGTCACACTTATTCACCACCATACGTTGTGAAATGAATAGAAAAT
>JAVQJL010024211.1:0-15311 GCA_036024295.1 Nannoperca obscura | reverse complement strand
AAAAGCCCTAAGCTCCTCCTCCAGCTCCCAGGTGTAACTCTACTGACGAGCCAACCCAGCTGTCAGCCATCAGACTCAAGATCAGGTCACCAACATCCAGAAGGTTGGGTCGTCACAGTCCTCACTAGAAAAACAACAGGAGGACTTTGTTGAAATGTGTCTGACTAAATGACATGGATCTCTTATGGTCATTACAATTTTGACGTTATTAGTTAGTAGCTGAATATTGCTATCACACCGCAAAGCCTCTTGGGGCCTCAGTATGTTCCAAACTAAGTAGTTTACACAACTTGTCATCTGACCAATTGGCTATACCTGTTCCCAAAAGGCCATAGCACTATTACACTATCTCCTCCTGGCCACATCACAAAAAAATGTATATTGTATAAATAGGATAAGTGTGCACACTTTGGGATAGGTTCCTCAAAGCCATTCTCCACTGCACTTCTTTATGCACACACAAAACTTAGCAAAAGTAGTTGTGGGAAGAATGAAAAAAAGACAGTTTGAGAGAGAAGTTCAAATACCTACTCTTATACCAACGCTAACGGTGCGTGATTGTTGGACACAGCCCTTCATGATTTTTCCATCATCAAGGGGATTTCAGACACTTTTAGACGATTGAATGAGCCCTTTGATGGAAGCATACTGAGGCCTTTAAACAGCCGAGTGGCGACTCATGTACCATCTGCTCTGCAGGTGTGTGGAAGCTGTCCATGACTGTGTACACGTAGCACGTGTGAGTAGCACTCTTGGAGTGGCCATTGCTCTCTGATACTGTATGCTGCTTTGGATCAATCTACAGCAATACACAGGAATGCCACTGTAGAAGAAGAAAGAGGGAAAATCTGTACATGACATTTTCTTGTAAAAACATTTGTGCCAGAAATGGCACTATTATTTTTTTAAATTATATTTACAGTTGAAAATGTTATAATATCAAAATATAAACATGTATTATCTGAGCCACCATGATCACATCTGGAAGATATCACACTTAAAGACTTAAAAGGAGCTTTGATGACATATGATAAAGAGAGGCTAGAAGTCTGGAGGCTTGGATGTTGAAGAGGACATACAGGAGACGGACTGGGAAAAGGTTTACATTAAAGTCCCAAAACAATAATGAGGCTATTACAATATAAAATGTTAATGAGAACTTTTATTACACCGGTCAAAATTAACCACTGGTCCCCTGAAGTCCCAGATACTTGTATTAAATGTTTGGAAGGAAAGGCTACTTTGTTCCACAGTGTATGGGACTTTCCAAAATTAAAAGATTACTAGCAAGCAGTTGTTCAGAATATATCTGATATTGTTGGAGGTGAGGTGCCTCACCTGGCAAAAATGGGCGTAGTAGGTATATATATCCAGATATTTATTGTCAAAACACTGGACTCCTGCGGGCTAGAAGGCTACTGGAGACACTGACTTACACAACTAGAGGAACGGCAGGAGAATTAGTAAAAGTGTGGGAACCGTTATTGGAGTTCCTTGGACATCAAAGGGGTACAGTCAATTTGAGATTCCTGTATATTGTTGAGTGTATGTATTGTATGTGTGTAAAGTGCGTGAATTTTTGTCTTTTTCTTTGATCATTGTAAATTGTTCCTGTTGGTAATGTGTATTTGTATGTGTGTAATTCAAGTTAATAAAAATATTGTTTAAAAAAAGCGTTTGTGCCTGTTGACTGTGTGGCTCCCTTTCTACCCGCTTCCTCCTTCTTCTGGTCTTTTTAACCCTTGTGTGTGTTCGTGTTTTTGTTACTAAGCCAATGTTCCCCGGTCTGCTGGACCCACCGCATTATTGGGTTTTTAAATCAACACAGTCATAACAATTTATGTAAAAATACCTAACCGATGTTTACTTTATCCCAATAACAAGGAATATAGACAGCATATATTATAAATATTTGCCATTTACCTCTGTAATGACATTTATGAATAAGGATGCCATTCTTTTCTTGTGAAAACATTTACAAAAAGAGAAAAATCCATAATCTTATATAAAAATCTTATAATTAAGATATGGTTGGAAAAAACATGCTTAACTTGAACAAATATAAATGAAAAAAGGTTTTTCATCACTATTGATGTATATTTCCTAAAACTTCATTAGAAATTAAACACACCCCATTGAACAGATACAGTATCCATCCCAGTCCACACATCAGCCCCATTCAACACACAGCCTGTTCATGCAGCCTATGCAACACATGAGGGGCAGAGCTTTACTGCATGTGTGTGTGTTGCATATGTATTTCTTGCACTTGACACATGTATACTACGTCTTCCTGTCCATCTTGGGTCCACACAAAATCTTGAAAGGTTCCCGCAAGACAGAAGGTAAAATGTGCATGAAATCGGGGAGCAGACAGGTGTCGATGCTTGAAATATAACAGTGTTGCAACCTTGTGTGATAATAGCAGGAACGCACACACACTAATAGCAGGCCCAGGTAGGAGGAGGACAGAGGGAAAGTACTCAGCACCTACAATTTCCACACTTTTATTACCCTCGGGTCCAGTGGACCGGAACACCACATATGTAATATAAATGTGTAGGGGGGTGTACAGAGTGCAGTAATTGAAAATGTATTTTATATGTTCTTCACAGAAAATGAGCCAAGGACAATGAGTCTGAGGTTGAAAAAATAATTTAATTGCATAATTTCTTTTAGTAAACACTGAAAACGGGTCCCACAGACCCGAACACCACACACGGGTTAAATGTGTTGGTTATCTGATTATTGGTGTGTTTTTGAAGGAGATGGAAGAGAATGGAGAATGGGTCAGGGATCATAATTGACAAGGATCTGCAGGCAGTCAGCGTGGCCACAGACTGTCTGGAAGCCCATGTCAAACAACTTATTTTCTCCTTTAGTTTGGGAGACTTGTAACCACTGAACGCTTCCACAGGACAAACGATGTTCAAGGTTGCCCTTAATTTTCAGTCAAAATGACAAGATGTCTCTGATAATCATAGTAGCATGTTATCAGATGGGGCGAAGCAATTCAGATCTAATCAGCACAGCATGATGTTTTTACCTTCATCTGACATGAAGTAAGACAAAGGAGGCCAGGTGATTCGGATGAGCTTTTTTTCTTTAGTCAATCTCCCGTGGCACAATGGAATCTCACATGAATTCACACGGTGTGGAAACTTTAAGATTAATGGGACTATCCCTGCGAGAGACAGAACACCATGGTAATGCTCTCTGCTGCTGTCAAGAGGCTGTTTATGGTTGCATAATTTTCATTGTTTTTGTTGCTGATGGATTTAGCCAAAGAGTAGGGTAATAGTATTTGAGGAGAGCAGCAGCAGAGCTTTCATTCCCTGTGTGTGCAGGCGGAGAGCAGTGGCCCCATGTCACCCTCTCAAGTCCTTAATCCTCGCCTCTTATTATTCACCCTGTCTGCAAGGTTCAGGCTTTTTTTCGTTTATCCCACCTTTTCTCCTCAAATTGATGAAGTGAACCCAGTGATCAGTTTTTCACAGCTTTCTTATTGACAATACTTAATGCTACCATTGTGTTCCATGAGGCTTGTGGTGCTGAGGATTATATGAAGAATGTCAGAAAGACACAGCTGTGTTTTTCACATGCTGCCAGTAGCACACCAGAGTGAAAGAAATTAACAGGTGCAATGGACAGTATGGCATCCGTCTCATTTACTTTTATCAAACTGTACACATTCACGTAAAGCACTTTGCTAAATAAACATATATTTTTAAATAGATATCCCAAAACCTCTCATATCTCAAACTCATGTCATCTGTGGTTTTGTCACGAGACTATGGCTCTGCCTCGCTGTATATTTCTGTCTACCCAAACCCAAACCTGACAGGCCTTCTGTTTTTTTTAGGTCTGAGCTCATGGCAGTTAATGTAAGCTGGAGAAAATGCCTCCATGCCGTCGATCTCTTTGCATGGTTTTTGGTAGTTTTAAACTTCCCCCCCATGACAAACTTTGTTTGACGTCCTCCATCCTTAGCTGGATACTTACTGTCTGAAGTAGCCTATGTGTTTCGTTCATGCGTTATCACGTAAATAACAAATCCCCAATACCAAACAGGAAGTAACCCAACACAGACAGTAGGACCCTCCTTTTTATTATTTTTACATTCTATTTTCACTTAAAAGAACTTGAACCATGTTCATGTCAAGTAAGCTAGCTCTGCTGATGTGACTGAACCCCGAACATCATTTCTAAATTCTTGTCCTGTCTGGTATCCAACCTCACATTGCACTGCCATTTAATCTATTGTTAACATAACACGTAATTAATGCTGCTTTCAACTGTACCTAAGTGGCTGATTATTCTTTGTATTGCGCTTGAGTTGAATATGTTGTGAATGGAATGGAACCCACCCACAACCAACTAGAAAAGCTGCAGTTATTTATTTATTTACCAAAAATAAATTCTTTCATATCTTTCAGGTTGAATTTTATGTTAAAATACACCTTGTTTTAGTCATTATTTTAAATAGAACAACTATCAGTCCAAACATGAAATGTTTTTGAGAATTCATTAGAATAGAAACGTGTGGGTATCCCACCATTTTCTCTGGCCTTTGTTCATTTTTTAAACTGCTGCGGCCCAGTGAATGTGAGTGCATGAATGGATTTGGGAGACAGAGGAATGAAAATGACACTACAGTTGCAGCTGGATTATTAAACTCAGGTTGTAATGCTATTACATCAATTAGATGAGTCTCTGTGGGAATTGTAGGTGGATGTGACATACTCCCCACCCCACTGTGTTCACGATTGTAAAACAAAGAAGCCTCATCACAGTACTTACCCTTTGATTTGAAACGCTGAAAAATGACACTGTATCATCTGCAATGTGACGGCATGAAATGGTTTCCATTGTTTTGAGGTCTATAGTAAAACAATAACAAAGGAATGTGGACGCTTTAACCGTCCTCGGCAGTAGCACTGTTTGAGTGACAGTGAAGAAATGAGACGTCTTTCTTTGTGTTTCTATATGCAGCTTCAAACAGGGACCAAATTCCCAATCCTCAGCCCTGCTATCTTATACAGCATGGTCCTCATAATTAACCAAGAGGGAAATATCCATTATATTTCATTATACAGGCAGGTCTGAAATCTGCTTGAGTGTTGACATTGGGGTTTATTTTGAAACAAAGGCAATTTTATTTTTAAGTTTGACACATTTTAAGTGGTCTGTCTTGGTAAATTGATCACACCTTCTTCTAATCCACCAAGGAATCCAAGTAAGGAGTCTGGCGGGCAGGTAGGAATGCTGACAAGAGCATAGAAAATCCCTTGACATCTTATTTTAGGTGAAGTAACCTCAATGGAACCCAAAGCAGGCCAGAGCTGCAGAGCCCTGGGGGCAGAGGACCCAGTGATGAGGCCCCAGTGGTGGATGATGTGTCCACATTTCCAGACACACTCATCTCCCTAGCAGTATCTGTCTCTGTAGACTCTCAGGCCGATCGCTCTCTGAGCAATCAGAGGATTAAAATAATTGGGTGTGGAGTGAAACAGTACACTGCGTGAGCGGAAAGGGCGTGCTGGGTCTAATTAGGAGATACTTGAAGGGATTCACTGTGGATTCTAACCGTATACACATAAGCAAACACACACCACTCACACACACACTGGCCAGTGCCTGGAGACACTGACGTGATGTGTATGCGTTGACCACAAGATCCTTCATAATTGTCATTAATTTGATTTGCTGTGGGCTTGAAATAATCTGCATCCTGCACTGCCTTTCAGAGAGGACACGGGAGTCCCATTGCCCCCATGTTTGGGTAAAGTAATTAAAATTGCTTCATATGGTGTGACTTTAATTCCTGCCGGTTTCTAACAAATATCAAGCACCAGTTTGATTCCAATCACATCCACTTGCAAGAGACATCCCTATGGCAGTCATCAAAAGTAATTTGCATGATGTGCTAAAGCATCTCTATCACTTTAGAGAAATATGTTTGAAATGATGCATATACTGTGAAAACAAGTAACACTCAGGAGTGCTTGTTCTGTTTTCAAGAGGAGACAATTCTACTTTCCCAGTGTGTCTTCATTAAATCTTGTGTTTTGCAAAACCACAAATGAGTTTTGCTTAATAAAGAAAATAGAAGAAAGAGGGCTCCAAGGGTTTAACTGTAAAGGGTAAGGCTAATGATATTATATATTTTTCTAACTCAATTCCTATTACAAGACCAAATCCAACAATTTGTTAGTCTTTACAATTTCCCTTCCCGGTGTGTGGCTCTCAACCACAAACCAATGTGTTCCTACTGAAGATGTATACCTTTGATGCAGGTTGCAAATATTTCCACCTTTCTCTTCAAAGCAACAAGAAAGTGCTCCATTGAAATATATTCATAATTAAAATTGCTACTACTTGTGACCACTGGACACCTGCATTTAGCAAATATAGAGTTTCATAAAGTTGAAGCGGAAGTCTGAGGTGTACAGAGTGAAGAGGAATGGTGCCAGTACAGTTCCTTGAGGTGGTGGCTTATCTCAGCCTCAGAGGCACAGCCAGAGCAGACTCCAGCAGAGGTGTGGATGGGGGCCTCAGTCAGCTGATGAGTTGGAAGCAGGAATAGACACCATGAAGAGAACTTCCGCTAAGCTTCATATGTGTTCCCAACTCTCTGAAATGTGAACCAATGAAACTGTTGGCTTGTGTTTACTTAGAGCTGGTGATATTGACTCAGAGTTAAAAGAAAAATCTGTCATGTTTTATGTGGATATCCAATCAGTATTGATGGTAAATGTAGTCAATTCATCCAACACGACATCCAACCTACCACGCTCGTTATTTAGTTGGCTTCAAATGAGGCTCAACGTTTACAGTTTCTCTTGTTCAGAGATTGAACAGCAGAGAGCAGAATGAGCTTCTGTATAACAACAATGTTAATGCTAAGCTGAGTAAAAAGCCTGTGTGTACTTCACTCACAACCACTGTACTTCACTGAGGTTCCATTTTTTACAGCAAGGCACATTAGGTGTTGGTGAGGGTGGCTTTTGTCATACTGATCTATTTTAATTTTTGTGTCTATGTTGATTGTACATCAGTGTATACAATCAGGTGTACAATATAAGATCTTAAAGGCATTCCTTAAGGGATGCTAGAAAGAACTAGTGTGTATGCACATCTAAATACAAAAGGGTTTATACCTGTTCCGAATGGCCACGTTCAAATGCTGGAAGAAAAGCCTGCTGTCATAGCCTCCATCATGCACTTCAGATTAAGCATACTAAAACCTTAACAGTGCCAGCCAATCAGAATGTCTGCTCCCAGCCGGAGGCTCTTTGGCTGCCAGTCGGCTTGGATCCAATTTCCAGCTATTTTCAAGCCACTGGGAGTCTCCTGGGAGTAGTTGCTGGAACACAAAAATGTTTGCTGCCCATCTACTTGTCAGTAGTCATTATCCACATATATTTAACAGCATAAACCCTGAGATTACCTTCAGTTTACAAGACATTCATTTTAGATGCTCTTCCCTATTTAAGCAATATTATTATTATTATTGTCAATATTGTTCCTAACTACCAGTATGTACTTACTTTCCTGTTTACAATGTTTTGTATGATTAATTTGCAAAAACAAGTGAAAGAGAATGTTTTATTAAGTAACATAACCTACATTTTATGTTAGCTAATGCATAAAAAACAACTATTTGTATGTGTTCTACAAAATGCTTTAGCATAACATTTTCATTATCTTATGATAATATGCTTCACTAGTAAGTGAAGTAAGCTGTAAGCTGTGTGGGAAGCACACTCCATAAGACACATCAAATCTGACAATATTGAGGATATTGAAGACCGCTTGTTCCAACACTGATTGTTAACCAAGTAGTTTTAAGCCCAAAGGAACATGGGTGTTAGATGATGTTAGAAGATCTGATATGTAATTAATTTTAAGCATACCAAGGCCTTTACTTAGGGAGAGTAAATGTTTCTCTTGTTGTTGTTTTTTTCTGACTTTCTACAGAAACAACCCTTTGGAAAAGGAGGTCACTGGCATTTCGAATGACATATCATGCCCTCTGTCTTCCTTCTCCAACCATGAGGAGTCCTGCAGGGACGGGGTAATTGATTGTGCTGCTTGATGGGGGATAATATCTCGTTATGGCCATATGCATGGAGAGTCCCCCCAGTATTCTGTGCTCCCCTTGCCTCTGTGCCCTTGATAAAGTCTGCTCTGGATTATCTTCACTGGTAGCTAATGGAGCGGCTGGGGCCTTATCTCCAATGACCTCGCAGACCAGGCATTAATCACCAACTGCAAAGAAAGAAATTAGCCTCAGAGCAATCTCCACACAATCTCTAAATGATTAACTCTCAGCCCACTCACTTCTGACATTGCCGCACAACGCCATATCATTTTGAAAAAAATACCCTGCGAGCTTGAAAAGGAGGAAGCATGGCAAGACACACGACATCATAATTAGCCGTATTTGCAAGCTGTTAAGAAGATGCTGCCACTTATGCTGCTTCGCCTCTGTTGCATTTCTGATTGTTCCTGTGTTTATGAGAAAGATACAATTAGCTATACATAATGAAACCGATTTGGCAAATTATTTAGCACACTGTTTAGTAAAATGTTAATGAAATTACACTTCTCACATCCTTATCCCCCTTCCATTAATGCATTTTAACACAATTTATTATCTACTGTATGTCCAAGGGTTTGTTGTGTAGAGACAACCATTATGTCCATTTTGTAGTGGGTTACTGCTCCCGACAACCAATTTGTATGGAGAGTGGTAGTTTCATTACTGCACAACAAAAGGTGTATGTTTAGGAGGTAGGCAATTAGAGCTCAAAGAGGACGCCTGAGAAGAAAGGATAAAGAAATCATGCACACCTTTTCAACTGCAATGGAAAAGCCTTTGAACACGGTATTCAAACAGTACTTCCACACACCGACTGAGCAGAAGAAGAGTTATTATTTAACACAGGCGTCTCATCTCTACAGTGAGCTCATTTGCCTCCCTCCCCTACAGTTCATCTCCCAGGGCTGACCCTATCGGCTGGAGTTTGTCTTGGGCATGGCTTGGCTCACGGCTGTATGCAGACGCCTATGATGGATGCTCAAAGAGTTGACCCCGTGACCGATGAGCCAACGGGCAAACAACACATTGTCTAAAGTTCTCTGCCAAGTAGAATATTGATTTCATGTTCTGTGCACTTTGGACATCACCACCAACTCCATACTCTCCCCCCATCTGTCTTATATTGGAAGAAATTCAATAGATTTTTGTTGTGTGCTTTGCATTGTTGCTAAGGAGACAACACCGAAGAGCCTGTAGTTTCGGAGGAGCAGCTACACAATGCAGATAGGACAGCGTAGACTCCCACACACAGCTGCAGTTCAGGGAGAACATGGTACATGCAAAGTGAATCTATAGCAGCAGCTTTTCAAGAAGCAGGAAACAAATCAGCTGACCTGCCATGTTCCTCGAGGATCTTGTGCGAAACTTCGTATTTTCAGCAGAAGTGGATTCATTTGTGGGCTCAGTTAAAAATATACATACATACATATACATATTCCTCGCAAATAGAACTGAGAAAATGCAAAACACAGAACTGACTAAATCCATGAAATTTGCTTTTTTAATTTTACAAATTACATTTTAAAAAACATTTCCATATTCCAGAAAAAAACAATATACAGCAATCTCAGCTAAGACATGCAGTGACTGTAACTAAATCAAGTGAAAGCAAAAACATCGAGGGTTTATAGAGTTATAGAGTAGGATATTTGCTTGCGGAGGAGAAGCTAAAGGGAAGGGAAAGCTCTTTGGTATTTCCGTTGGCCGTCCACACATTTGGACAGCAGCATTCAGTGCTGTTCTCTACACTGAAGTCCCGGTAGGACTGCAGTGAGAGGAGGTGGGTGTATTGTTGTGATGATGAAAGAAGAGCGTGGCCATGGGGCAGATGCAGTTTGACTTCGCCTCTCAGTCATGGCTCACATTCATCATGAGCCAGTGTCTGGCTCTGGCAGGGAGAGAAGTTGGTGGTGGTGGTGGGGGTGCTGCATGCCAGCCTTTCTTTTTGCCACGGCAGATGCCCTGAACTCAGGGTCCCCAGCAGGGTTGGTGTCATACAGACCTGACTCTCCATCCATCAGCCGCCGCTTCAGCAGCACGCATCCTCACAACCGTGTGATCTATTTGTCGCCTGCAGATAAGATGTCTCAAAGTCTCCTCCTGACTGGCTTTTGGTAGTTTAAAAAAAGAAATTCATGGTAGTAAGGGGTTTCTTGTATACACTGTGTTTGTTACAGTACCATGAAAGCATATATTTTGTCGTTCTTAATGGAATCAATCCATTAGATTATCAAATTATACATTTTAAACATCTTTAAAATGGTTGCTGTTTGCAGCAAAGTCTTTTTTTGTTTCCACCACTATAGGAGTTATCAAGGCTTTAAAGTGGTGCTCCAGCAGGTAAGTATTGCACTTAAATTAAGTTGGTTGACTTGAGAGTCAGAGTGAATGCTATTTCCTGCATTTACATTAAATTACATCAAGCTACTAAACAGCAAATTACTGCCACAGTTATACTGGCATAGTAATAGCAATTTAACAAAAAATTACAAATGCTATGCAAAGTGTTGCATTATTAATACACTAACCCTATAATTGTTTAGTTTCCTTGAAAGAAACCTGATGCTTTACAATAAAGTATTTCTATTGTTACTACAAAGTGTTTTTACTGGAAATAAAAATTTGTTTTTTCCTCTCCTTTAAATTCATGGAGAAAGGTACTTTTTTCAGCCTTGTGGTGCCTGCTTTTTCTGTTCTGTGTACAGCCAACAACAACCTCTACCAAGAGCAAAGAGGAACGCAAAGGGCTCATTGCTGCCCATAAATGCATCAACATTTTGATCAGCTTCTCTGTTCTTTTATTTGTCTCAAAGGACACTGTTTAGAGAGATTTTAGTGGCAAAATCACACTGAAGCGGTGAAGGTGTGGGGACATAAATAAGGAAAAATGTGAGGGCAACATATCTCTTCCATTTCCAGTTGAACAGATAACATTTGCTAACATGCCAGATTTTTAAAAGAATTGTGAAAACATAGCAATTACACATTACACACACATAGCATTGGCCAAACTTCAACACTGGATCACATCTTTTATTAGACCCTACCTGCCTGGTAAACACCCATGTCTTGTAAACTTCACATTCCAAGTTTGTTTGGCAGTTATCTAGTGTTCTTAGACTTGACAAAGCTCCTCCAGAGCCTCAGAAAACAGCACAGAACTGTTTTTACATGTACATATCCATCAAAAGGATATTGATTTTGACTATTTGACTTTAACTATTTCTTTATGTAACTAATCTATGATATATTTTATTTAGATCATTGTTCTTTAAAATGTAGATTTATACATAATACTGTGCGGTAACAAACGTGTCATCCAAGGCCCCCTGGTGGCTTAACCTGGCCTTGTAGTTTGTGGTATTTTTTTTCTTTCTTGGATGGAAATTGGTTTCCTGGCTCAATTTCTTGGATCCTTTTTAGTAAACCACATTCCCAACGACACTAGTGTTAACTTTCAGAATGAATAGGAACAATGTAATGTAACAATGTGCAAGTCCAGGTGACTTATTTTATGCACGGGGGCATATTGCTTGTGCTGGCCCTGCTAAAGGAACACCTTTAGTGTAAATGCTACTGATTTACCTAGAACCATTTCAGCAGGTTTGTACTTTCTACAGCTGGATTTAAGCCCACTTTCAGGCAGCAGAGATGGTCATTAGTCTATTTGTGGCTTCTGTCCCTCTCAGTTCCACCAATTACATCAGTCAGCTGGAGCTGTATTCATTCAGCTGGCGCAAAAGCAAACCAATTTGCAGATTTTAAAGATTTTCATGACTTCCAGCAAGATAATGATTTGGAAAGAAATTGTGCACACCAATTTGTCCTGCAATGCTATTTTTTTCCCCAAGCAGTTATGAAAATATTTTTCAGTGTTCTTTGCTTTCTAACACAGTGGGCCCAGTACACAGTGTTCTACTTTCCCCAACCACCAGCAGTTTTGGCTTCGATCTAAATAAAAATGGATTTATTAGGAGTGGCAGCGTGTCCAGGTCCACCCTGACACCCTGCAGTTTTACACATTTGATTTACATTTATTGATTACTCTGATATAAGCCATTAAGCACATGGAAGGGTGACCTTTTTCCTCAGAGCAAATGGAGCCAGAGCTTCATTTCCACTGCTGAGTCGATGAACAATACCAACAATTAGCCAGACCTCTTACACACATTATTCTACTAAATGTGAGAAAAGTCAGACTTTCACTTCACAAAGATCTATTGAACTCAGGAAATACTGGAGCTTTTACTGACCTTAATCATGTGCTGATGATATGTTTAACGCTGAATACAGAATCAGCGTCTCACATTGTGTTGTTTTCCTCCGTCTTGGCTTGTGTAAATTCTCACAGAAAGAAGGATAAGCAAATCATTGCTGAACCAAATCTGAACATGCTTTTGTATTTTGAACCATTTGTCATGTCACTTTACACATAGTCTTTGGCAGCATAATATTCACTGCATTATTTATCATATATAATTCCATATTTCATATATATTAAAAATAAATAATCTGACAGCAAACTCCCTGTTTAAATACCTACATTTTCCACTTTTTATGTAAGGTTGATATTTACCATGTATTTGTTAAACATGGGTATAGGCCTACATTGAATTGATTTTACACAAATTGTGTTGATTTAAAATAACAAAAGTATGGGATGTCATGTTTTATTCAAGCAAGTTTAAGGCTACCTATATGGCCAAGGTATCTGGAGACATTTTAAATGTAGTTTACGTGGTTTCAGGTGACTCATGACAATAAACAATAACCTCGGTAAAAAGCAATATTATGGAATGATGTACTGACTCCATTAACTATCTGACCAGCTTTTTTATGACACTTCAGCACTGACGTTGGGATGAACATTTAGTTTTCCGAATGTGAAAATGAACTTTAGTCTGTTAATACTATGCTCAGCTAAAGAAGGTGATGTGTGCATGTGTATAAATGAAGACGTTTCTTGCTCCATACACTCACCTCGAAACCAATAATAAAGCATCTGAAATGTTTCAAATGTCATTCACTTAAATCTTAAATTATGTTTTTTGTATATTTTTTTTCAAATCCTTGTCCACAATAATCCAGGCCAGTTTGAAAATATTGGTATAAAATACACACCATGTGTTAGATTCAATTAAAGAATTAAAGAACTCTCCCAAGAGTGCAACAGCTTTCAAATTCCAATGGAGAACAAAAGAAGAGATGACCTCAGGGTCCTTTTCAAAACAGTAAGGAGAATCTCATTGTTAATCTCCATTAACATAAATGTGAAAATGAAAAATCTGACTTTAGAGCAAATACAACTTCATGAGGTTTAAAAACACCAAAGAAAAGATAAACACTGGAAGCTACTCTGACTCCTCTGTGCCATCTCAGCCTGCACCTCCAGAATGAAGAAAACTGGAATCATTGGTTTGAACAATTCTTCATTTGTCTCAATATTTTAGTGCGTGTGCCACACCAGGGACTCAGCATGTTGTGGCCGTATGAAAGGCAAGTGCTAATCACTTCCATATGATCAATTACGTCAAATCATTTCACCCTTGTATAGCTGCAAAATTATTCTCACATACTCTTTGATGGGCTTCCTCCTTTAATCCGATATCTGTGTGTAACAGTTTTCCTTTTTGGACTGGCTGTGTTTGGAAGGGGTTACTCTTCACATGCCTCACATACAGCTGTTTACTGTATCATTTACTAAGAGACACATGTCATTTTGAGTGTTTTCCTCTGTAAAATAAAAATCTATTTGTTTCTCTGTTTTCCCTCAAGCCCGTTTTTGCTTGCCTCTATCTTGTTTTTCAGACAAAGCTCCTTTTATCCCTGCTTTGTCTGGTGTCCACCTGTTGACTCTGCTTTCCATCACCCAGCCTGCAGTCAGGAGACAGCGATGGCTCCGGGCCGCCCCGCTGTTTCTTTGATCACTCATGTGACCTGCAGCAAACGTGCACTCGCCTCGGGGAGAGGAAAGCCTCGGCAACCCCATATCCACAGTGCAGGCGTGGAGAGGGAAGATCTTATCCCCCTGCAGGCTTTATCAAAATGCCTGGTCATCCACCGTGAGGTTACATTGTCTGGCCTCTATGAAATGGCCCACCGTGGCAGGGAACCACGCACGTAACTCAGAAACTCACCGCTGGGAAATGAGATGCCTCTGGTGGTTGACCTGTTGTGAGCAGCGACACTTCATATAGCGTGCTCTTGGCTGACACTGCGGACTGCCTGGTGCCATTCAACTTCTTTTTACTGGGGAGAAATGACAAATGATGGAGTGTGATGTGTGATGTGACATACAAACTTGCAAGGACTGGAGGAGATGGATGACACGGTGGAGAACAGTACATTTACTCCTCCACATGCCATTGGCTTTAACAGGCCATGCAATGTGAAATGTCTAATAGTGAGGAAAATCACATCTCACATTATTCACAAATTTATGGGTGTGCTAGTTTCCAAATTATGAGAGGATGATATAAAAGTTCATGCCTGCTCCACTTTCCAGTCCAAGTCTTCACTTACTTTTCTAAGCCATTATGTGCCTGACATGCTCAGATGTATTATGTGGTGCTCATTGGAAAATATGAGCTCTATTTCTATTTAATTGAGACAGCAGATATGTAAGCTTCCTTAAATTGCACTTGCTCAAAGGTGAACATGCTAAATCAAGAGCATTCATTAAAAATGACTTATACTTTCTTCTTAGGCTACTTTACTTGCAATCTTTTACTAAATTAGTGTGGCTAAGTGGCTAATTAAGACATCCACAGAGCAGCATTTCTCAAATGATGAGTCAGGATCCAGAGGGGTCACCAGCTTGTTTCTTTATGTCTCTGGATCATTGCCATTGTTACTGTGTCTCAGGGTGACATTACCTTTGTTCTATTTAGGATTGATGGCAAAACAGGTTTTATCAACGGGAGATAACAGCCCCAGAACATGGGAGAGATATGGTTGGGACAACATGGGGGTACAGTGTTCCTAATGCATTTTTTGGACATAATTATGACTTATAACTAGAATAATAACACCTTCCTTTTCAAACAAAGACAAAACTGGCAGCGATGTACTTACTAATAGCACTTGTGATTCATCTCTTACAAGTTTGATGAGACATCTTGTTGTTTGCGATCATGGTTCTATGCACTTTATGTAAAGCTCTTATTTGGAAGTCGCTTTGGATAAAAGCGTCTGCTAAATGCCTAAA
>JAVQJL010024206.1:0-12625 GCA_036024295.1 Nannoperca obscura | reverse complement strand
TGCACCGACGCACAGTTTGCATGGTTTAAAGGGACAACGAGGTGGATGCTGAAATATTTAGACAACATAACCCTGTTGTCTTGCCATCATGATGGGCCTACTGCCGCTCTGCGCGTGGTTGTACGTGTCTCAGAGCGTGTGCGATTGCCCTACAGAGAGAAAGAAAGAGAGGGAAGGGGCGGGGAGGCAGAGGAGGAATGCAAAAGCTCCATCCAGTGCTGAGGACGGGAGCATTTGCGCAGATAGTCTGCGCTGCCTTCAACAGACACACAGCGTTTCAGCCGGGTTTCCAGCCGAAGTTTGTTGTTGTCTTTTGTCCCTCCTGCCGACCAATCCGCCTGCAAAAGCGTCTGCAAGGAGCAGCCGCAACCCCACCGCTGCGTACCGGACTCGTGTCAGTATCAGGGATCTTAACATGGTGATCAAAGTGTACATAGCATCGTCCTCCGGATCCACTTCGGTAAGGCATCACACGAACTGCACGGGTTATATGTGCGAGGTTTTCCGTGGATGCGCGTGCAGCATCCCACGCCAGTTAGGCAACAGAGAGGTAGCGGAGCTGAACTTTTCTTGAACTCGCTAACTGATGTCCAGCCCGGCTGTCATCCCCTCAGTCCGGAGCGGGCTGACTCATCGGCGATCACGCTGCTTTGCCTGCTTCGAGGTTTTGGACAGATGGTATTTCTCAATGTCTTTTCCTGTCTCCACTGGGCCTCATTGTAGATTGCAGAGACAGGCAGGAAGTTTGAGGCTGGTGACTGAGTGGGTTCACACTTCTCTGTCAGCATGTGGTTTGTCACAGTGTTTCCTGACGTGCAGGTTTAGTGTTTCTGCAGCTGAAACCATGGTGAACAACAGGAAAGGTGCGCAGCACAAATCCACATAGAATCGTCTGTTCTGTCACCTGATGCCAAGGTAGGGTGGCTCACAGTCTGTGTGTTTGATATCATGTGGGGGATTTGACTTGTCCTGAGCGTTGCCTTCACTGTCCTGCAGCTTGCAGGACCTTCAGCATTCATTCTTGCCAGTTTCTTCCAGAGTATGTGGAGGAATGATGGTGATGCAATTCTCCAGGGGCCCTTTTTTAGATCTGCAGCTGCACAGCACAGGAACACCAATGCTCTGTTTAGGACTTGTTGGAGGTCTGGATTTGTAGGAATGTATCAATCTAGCACCAATCATGTTAGCCTAGCTATCATGTTAGCTTAGCTTAGCTTAGCTCACATGATCAGTGATGCACAATATTACCAGCATTCACTCAGGGTCTCTCATGGTCTAAAATGTTACTTAAATGTTCAATCATGCAAATGTGAAATAAATAGAAGCCAGTAAATCAGTAGAAAGTAGAAATTGAGGTCCCTTGTTACATCAGGTGGTTTAGATCCCCTTGAGGATGATTTACCCTCATTGAGCAGCTTGTTTTCACAGCTCACATAGAGAGGAAGTGATCAAGCACAGGGCCTCATATCAGCTGGGCAGGGCAGAGTAACTTTATTGCCCTTACAGTAAGTGGCATTTTGCAAAAGCTCAGCAGCAAGTCTTGCAGAATGGGAGCTTCCTGTAGAGTGAGGGCACCGTGCTGGAGCCTGTCTGGGAAAATGCATTACCTCTCATTGATCCGTCTTTAGTAAGAGTCTGCTAGAACAAGTGGACAACGCTGCACAGCATCAACATTATGTCTGTTTTATCTTGATCCACTCGGCTATGGTTGTTTCTTTGGACTGATTTAGATACAAAACATGCCAAGTTCATAGGACTTGCTCCATGTCTTGTTGATGCAGTATTTATCTCAGCATGCCATGTCCATCTTTAAGGTAATACCATTCAGAAAGACATTCAGACCAGTAAAAAGCTGCAGACTAACAAACTGTAGTGGAAACCCTTTTCCCTCACCAAAACTTGCAGTTTGATTGCATCAGTGACTACAAACAAAGTGATTGTCAAAGCAGACAAAACAGGGAGACAAGGATTTCATGAGTATTTCTAAAACACAGAAAGACAATCAGTACAATCAGCCAGAGGGACGTATCAGATTCAGCACTTGACAAGCTATAGTCAGCATTATTCATGCAGATGCATTTTCTAAAGACACAAAGTTCTGTTCAATGTTAGAGGACATTTATAGCTTTTAAAGCATCTTGATTTTATTCAGAAGTCATCAGCATTGATTCTATGTTGCACCAAGGCTGATTAACATCTCACAAGCCTTGTGTTTTAAGATTTAATGGACGGAACTCTTCAATTTGTAACACAAGACAGCCACAGCTGATTGACAAAAGATGTCTAATAATGCACAAAGCTCAGCTAGAGAGAAGTTTAGTTCGTAATCACAGAGAATCAAGAATTGTGCTCTCTGCACAGTTGGTGTGGTGTAGAGTAACCCCCCGACCTCTGAATGTTCCTTGTGGAGGGTTGTATCCTAAACTAAATGAGAGCTCACATCTTTATATTCTCACCCAGCAATGAGAAGCAGACTGAGTCACCTGACTCCTGTGAATTCTCCAGAAAGACTTCTAGTGTTACTGTCAAAGGCTTGGTAAAGATTAGGTCATTCTACATACCCATATCCTTATATTAACCTCAGCTGTGACAAAAAAGAGTAAAGAATATTTAAACATACACTATCTTTGATAGAATAGTACCACCAAATCTTGTTTTTCCTGGTTCCATAGGGGCCAAATTTGAATTCCAAACTAAGATTTCCTTTTAAAAACACACATGTAAATACACTTTTAGCAGTGTATCTAGACCGTGCAGCAACAGGCCAACTTAAAACTGAAAGTACGTCTGTGAAAAGAGCCAAAAACATTGGCCAGCACCACAGCAAATTTACAGCCTCATTTCCCTTTATGCACTGCAGTCACACTGTCGTACAGTTTCCTCATTGCCACAATAAACGTACCACTACTTATTTGTTTTGGTGTGTACAGTGTACGTCTGCTGCTCTCTGCATCAGATTTACTGCTCTTCTTCCACTGTAGCTTTGACATTTGGGTCTATAGGTCAGGCATGATCTGGGCGTCTGCAGCAGTGAGTCAGTTACTTTGTGTAACAGTTGTTTTTTGGCCTTTTGCTGTTGTTTCACCTTGAGGCAGCAGTGCGGGAACCCAGCCAGATCAGCAGCGTAATGCTCTTTTGTAACAATGTTGTAATGCTGACTGAGCTCAGGATTGGGTGGAGGCTGCTCTTGCTGCTAAAATTCCAGTAAGCGTCTGTTTTCAGCACAAATCAGACTTGAATTAATCAAGACAAAAACCTTTATCCCTTACAAACACACAGGGCTGGGGTTGATTCATGTTTCCTGTAGTCCAGGCGGTGGATTTTCCTGCCTACAAATGTTGGACCATTAGATTTATGTTTTACCATCTATGAAGAATTGTGTTATGTTTGAATGTCTTTGCCTTTTTATTCGAGTGAACTGAACACGAATTGACCCCAACCCAGAGTTGACATAGCTGACTGAAGCAGTCTCCACCATATTGATCCCAGCCTGTGCTGTGGATACAATGCATCCAATCATCCAATCAATGTCTGTCATTGTCTGCAACATTTTTGCCTTTTTTCAGGGATTGATTAGGTCTGGATCTGATCTCATCGCATGATGGTGATGTGGAATGTAAACCAAAGAGCATATGGTTCAGATTCTCCACATCTGTGGTTTTCTTACCACTTATTTTGACTTGGAGCCAAAATAAGGATCCATGCAACAATAGATATTTCTCTGTAACATCCCATATAAGCCTTAGATCTATTCCTGTATTGCTTCTTATTGGTAATAGTAAACACAATGTCTATCCATCATGGTGGAAATTTAATTATAAAAAACTGATATTGAATGATCCCAAAACTTTTTAGTGTGCTCATTACCACTCTTATTGTTGCCTGTTTACCCATTACCAAATGCAGGTTTGATCATTTCAGATGAACTTACTTTTGTGGACACACTGAGTCGAAAATGATTGCTGCAATTCTTCCACGGGTGTGTACATGGACTGTCTTGGGAATGTGATAACACATAAGTAGAGTGCCAGGTCAGTGCTGATAAAATTGGTATCAGTGTGCAGTAAAAAAGCAGGATTCCTCCTCTGAGGAACATGAATGTCTGTACAAAATGTTTATGGTAATGCACTGAATAGTTTTATTTTTATTTTTTATATTTCCCTGAAAAACAAAAATGGCAGCTTCATGGTGGTGCTAGAGGAAAAGTCAGGGAAACACCAAAGTCAGTAGGACTCATTATCTGTTGACCATGAATGTCTGGTCTAAATTTCATCGCAATCGATAAAATGGTTGTTGAGATATTTCAGTCTGGACCAAAGTGGTCATCCACCAACACCAAGAGTTACTGCCTGTCTGGTCCATGTCTAATCAAAACACACAATTCTCTCTTCTGCTTTTGCATTTCATTAAGCTCAGAGTCGGTTTATATTTGCATACGAAGGCAAGCTGTTTAGGTACTGAAAGAGGAAAAAGTAGGTTATGGAAATCAAGACTTGAGGCCGACAGGTCCTGCCTGTTGACTGTCTGCAGGCCTGACACTGGCTCATCTCTCTCTCTCTTGCATTTCTTGTAAATACCGAGGAGTCGTTTTCTAGAATTCCAGGGAGCAAGATAAGGAGTGAATAATACAAGGCAACAGGAGAAGAGTGGTTGTTTATTACCACGCCCAAAGCCAGGGACGTCTGTTTTCTGACCATATTAAAATCCCCCGGAGCTCCATTCAAAACACAATACAGCAATGCAAAGAGCTAAAAGGGGCAAAGCTGGGGACTGTCACTGTGCAATTAGAGTTAGGGGCAGATGGCACCGGGCCAGCTGCCCTACAAATTAATTTTGCTTGGCAACAGTACAATGCCGGCCCGCTGGGGGAATGGCCAGAGTGCACCAAAAGAAAGGAGAGAGGAGGAGAAAGTGGATACTGCAATTTAGGTTAAAGTTACTTTATTGTTTTTTAGGGTAAAGAGTATCAGTTTAATGTGTCCTATGCTAATATAGGTCGGGAGGGAGAAAGAGGCGGCCGTGCAGATTCTTCCATCAGAGAGAGGGCTGTCTGTGTTTACAGTGAGTTAAAGTGAGATTGAGCTCATGGCGTTCCACTCCATTGCTTCGTCCCGCGCTCGTTTCCAGAGCAGGTGGGCAAAGAAATGGTTTCAGGACTTTGGCCTTGGGAGTGCAACTGCCATTAAATGATTCAAACTGCACCGTGGCTAATCTGCCCACATTGTCAGCTTCGTCATTTCATTCCATGCCCCAGTGTTGTTTCAGCAGATGGCTGTTAAATAATCCACCTGTCTCGTCTGAGCGCCATAAAGCTGGGAGGAGCCCTCACATGGAGGTGTTTGGACGGACAGGAAGGCAATAAATTGTTGATTATTCCTGTAGTGTATTTACCACGAAGTAAGCCTAGTTTGATTTTAGGTGTGCGAATGTGTGTGCAACTGAGGCTGGATGTGTGTGTCTCCTTGCAGCAGGCCTTATTTGGCTCGTGTTTGACCAGTTACCTCCTCTCGAGTCCCAGAGGAGCTCTTGTTTCCGTCTGGCCTTGTAGGGCCATCCTCCCTCTTACACACACCCACTGAGACCTCATTGGACCACGACTTTATACACAAAATCACACACTCACATCACATGTAGATGGTGGCAGAAGAAGAAACGACACATCCAGACGAGCACACATTTCTAACCGTCGTGTAGATTCTTTATCGTCTGTTTGCTGACACACCTGACAGGACAGAGACGAGAGACAGAGGATGTTGCGTGTCATTCACATCAGAGTTGAGTCATTTGCATCCTCTGAGATGTAAAGCGTGTGGTTTTGTATAGAGCTGGATGGACTATTTTAAAGGTGACAAATGTGGTGGTGTGCCAGTGCACCAGAACAGCCTTTTGTGAGAATGGGTGGCCTTTCAAAAATAATCACATGCATCAAAATCCCAGGTTGTGGGAAAGACAACAACACAGTCGGTCTTTGCTCACTTTATTGTATAAAAATTACAAGGCTTGTCAACGACACATTACAATTGCTTTTGAAATGGTCCCATTTTAAACAATAAAGTGGAATTTCCTGTTAAAATGTAAGGAGGATGATGGGGGACCTGCCTTGGAAGTTGCCGTTTTCCTCACTTTCTGGCATTTTCCATGCAGATAAAACACAACCCGTCCCTGCTTATCCTTGCCTGAAATCACCCTCTTCAATACTCTTGTGTCACTTCATTCACTTGTCAGCAAATGAGTGGTAACTTAGTAACAGAGCAGGCAGGGATCTCTGTAGTGTCACTTCTCACAGCAGAGAACAAGTGTCTTTATTTTTTGCAGCAGACTGATGGCAGCATGGCCCTTATGTTTCCTCATAAAGCTGAAGTTAACACGTCTAACTGACAACTTCCCCTCTGTCGCCCTCTTATCTTCCCCCGCATGCAGATTAAAAAGCAGCAGCAGGATGTGATGGGCTTCCTGGCGGCCAATAAGATCGAATTCGAGGAGTGCGACATCGCGGCCAACGAGGCCAACAGGAAGTGGATGAGAGAGAATGTCCCGGAGGAGTCCAGGCCGGCCACGGGGAACCCTCTCCCCCCACAGATATTCAACGAAAGCGAATACTGCGGGGTGAGGCGCGCATGCACACAGATGCTATCACTATCAGCTATCACTGAGGACGCCAAGCTAATGTAAAAGGTGTCGTAGTGAAGACTGTGCCGTTTCCCTCAGCTACAATGCACATTTTAGTGTCTTTCAGCTCACTGTTTTGATTTTTCAGCCCACAACGTTTCTCATCGGTGTCATTTTGTCATTTTTGTTCAGCGAAATTGCTTAAACCACTCTACACTACCTGCCCAGCACCGGAGTGTGGACAGACATAGTTAGCAACTAGCTAGTGAACATAGTGAAGCATTTAGCAGCTAACCAGACAGATGCATCCTTCAGGAGTTGGTGGAGACGTAAACAGAGCTAAAAGGAGAGGGAATATTATTATAGATTTCGTTTCAACAGGTGGACAGAAACCGAATGCTAATGTTGCTCCATATCTGCTGGATTTTGTAAAAAGGAAACTTATTGCTAACATACTAAGATAATATATATGTTAGCATGTTACGGCTTCACATTTTCAGCTCAACATTTGGGGAAAAGAGGGTTATAAGCCGAGAGTTAGATGTGAAGATCGATACCACTTTTATATCTGTCCGTCTAATATTAAACTGGAGCCTGTCTGTTTAGCTTAGCCTAGCATAAAGACAGGGAAACAGCTAGCCTGGCTCTGTACAGAGGTAACTAAATCTGCCTAAATCTGACATCTGTGCAAAATTAAAAAAAGCAAAAAGATTAAGACACCTAACTCCTTGTGAAACTGCAATTTAATTTTTTTTTACTGATTAAACAAATGATATAAAGTATATAATAATTAATGAGCTTTAGAGGTGCTGGTAGGCTGATTTCTTTACCTTTGGACAGAGGCAGGCTAGCTCTAGTCTTTGTGCTTTACTTTGGACTTAAGCTTAAGTTAATCGTCACCTTCCTCCAGTTTCATATTTAACGGACAGATATTGATCTTCTCATCTGACTCTTGCCAGAACGTGAATAAGCATATTTCTCAAAATGTCAAACGATTCCTTTTACATATCATGTGTAATGAATTGATGAAATGAGAAAAAAATACAATAATCCGAAAATCCCACAGTGTTTGGATAGAAAGGTGTTGCGGGAGTGGCATTGTATCGATATAGGGTACTCTATCATGTACCCTATAGCCTTCTGTCCTGTTAGCAGATGCTGATTGTTTACACCCATTGGAAAGACACGGGGCCTTTTAGCATGTGTTCAGTGAGGCGTCATGCTGTGCAGCTAATGGATGGCTAGAAGTGAAGTTGCACGTGCAGGGTGGGCTGTATTGAATGTCACAGACAAAGAGCAAACAACATTTCCCAGGATACTTGCAGCTGTTTGTCTGTGTGTGGGAGAAAATCGAGGGAAAACAAAGGAATGAGAGGGAGTAAGGGATCAGGAATGAGAGCGGCTGAAGACAACTGAACAGTAAATGGGTGAATGTGTTAGCTTGTTTACTCTGGGTCACCCCCCCCCCATCAGACTGACTACCGAGGCCTGTCCCTGGACAAATAACACAACCTCGACTGTTTCTCACAAAGACTCCTCCATGTGGCATTGTGGCTCAGATTGTCGCCCTCGGGCACTGATCCAAAGCCTGTTCCACATTATCATTCCTCAGGTTGGAGTTCAGGATTATGCGAGCTGATCGATCTGCATCTAAAGTTCCCTCCGTGTCTCCTTCTTTCTCAGAACTATGAAGCCTTTTTCGATGCCAGAGAGGACAACGCTGTGTATGCATTTCTGGGTCTGACTGCTCCCCCAGGCTCAAAGGTAAGCTTATGAACACAAACTCTCTATTCCTACAGCCTAACCACACCCGTGTATTGCCCAAATATATATTTATCCTCTCAGTGTGATTTCCATACAGAAAACACACATATTACATAATACATCTGTTCATGATATCCTTACACCAAAGCAGACCTCTTCTCCTATTCCTCTCACTCCTGCACGCTGGCGCCTCCTCTCTGCCACAGCAGGAAGTGCAGGGAGGTATGCCAGTTACCATAGAAACAGAGGGGGTTTCCTCTGTCCTGTGGCAGGGGATATATAAACCAATATCCTCCATTTTAATATTACACACTCTGCCTCCTCTCCTCCTTTCTTCCCCTCTGTCTCTGTTTCTCTGCAGGAGGCCGAGGCTCTAGCAAAGAAAGCACAGCAGTAGCAGCTCACCACCCGTTTCTACCCGAGACCTCAGGCCTAGACCCAAGCCCTGACCTGGACCTGATCCAGTAAAAAAAAAAAAAAAAAAAAAAAGCAACATCTCGCATAGCTTATAAATATGTGGAGGGTTTTGATTGACTCTTTTTGGTATGTTTTTTTTATTTTTATTAACCTGTGTTCAGTTGTGCCTTGTCAGCTGTAGTGAAAGGAGGTACTAAAGCAGAGCATTATGGGTATCTACAAACAGCTCTGCTGCCTCCCTTTAACCTCAGCCTGCTCCACCTATTGGCCTAATGACATGTCAATCAACTATTAGCATGAACCCTGTAGCTTCCTGTTTGGGAACAAGTCATCAGACAAACAAAATGTACACTCTTCATAACTTGTGACACAGATTCATCATTTGGCCGACAGAACCTCCTCCATGTCAGCATTACATCATAAAACATTGTCATTTATTTCAGTCGACAGGTTTAATTAGTACTTATCTGTCGAATCCTGGAAGCATTGAGTCACATGTTCCGCTCCTGCCAGTCATGTCGTCGCCAAAACTGCAGCACCTTCTCTATTACAGTCCCATTCTCTCTGTTTTTATTTACTTTGTATTGTCTTAATGCTGATTTAATAGCAAACGTTTTTCTACAAGATGGTATATATGTTTCAAAATGATGCCAAAATTACAAGTCTGCAAATGTGAAATTGAAGGTTGGTTTTTTTTTTTCATGTTTTTTTTTGTTTTTTGGGGGAGTTGGATCGCGGTTTCATTTTGTTAAAAGCATCCTGTTTCACATTGTGTTGGTAATCCCCGAGTTACATAAGATGAAATCTTCCCTAAAATAAAATACAAACAAATAAAACTGCAAGCCTGACTCTCAGTGCTCTTCGGTAGTTGTCATGAAGTAGGTTTCAACAATGACACAGTCAAACAAATTAGAAATACATTCTGCCTTCTTATAACACACTGTTATTTTTATGCACAATAAATGATTTGAAGTTTACAGACTCTGACTCATCTTTCATAGAACTTGGCTCTGACTTTGTGTGCTGTGATGAACAGGAACTTTGGCATTTGAATGAACTTTTACTCATTTTCAGGCATCAAGACTTTTCTTTAGTATTTCCACATTGTGCTCTTTTACATTTCCACGTTTTGAAGGCTAATGTGTTTTTTTACTTGACTACATTTTTGTGAGAGCTGTAGTAACTGCTTACTTTTCAGATTAAGAAATTACACAAAAGAACACGTGATACGCTTATGAAATATTAAGGAATGAAATTGCAATACGAGGACACACACTGGAATCACAGCTCCCTTTGTACTCAGCTGAGGAGCTGTGGATGTGCATGACGACTCAGATTTTTCTCCTGACTCTGAACGAGGAAGCTGCACCTGTCGTCGATCGAAAAGTTGCCAATAAAATGAATAGGAGCTGCGATTCGGGTGTGTGGGTACTATTTCTTTTGTGTCCAGGACCTGTCTCAGTGAGATTTACTCACTAACGTCCATCCATTATCTATATTATCTGATCCTTGGAGGTTAAGGGTGGAGAGGCGGGGTCAATCACTGGGCTGACACGTGGAGACAAACAACCAATCAGGCAATTTAGAGACATCAATTAACTTAACCTGCACGTCTTTGGATTGTGGGAGGAAGCTGGAGTATCCGGAGAAAACATGGAAACTCCTCACACCGGAACCAGAACCCTGTTGCTGTGCTGCCCCTACTAGAGTACGTTATGTTATACCATGATATGGTATAACATATCATGGTATAACATAATTGTATTAGTACTTTCACTTCAGTAAAGCATATGAATACTTCTGCTCCTCGTGTTGGGTTTCTCATCTTGTTTATAAATGTACGGTTCTCTTTTCTCTCAACTGCGATTTTCAGCCACAGCTTAATAAAGGAAGTGTTTGATGGGTGTGGAGGGACCAGTTCTCGGTTGCAGAAGTGAAACATGCCGCATTTACACACATACTCACACTGTGCCTCGCATTTGTGCTCAAGACGGACAATCATAAGAAGCAGAGGGGGGTAAAAAGAGACCAAAAAGAAGAGGACGGTCACTCTCTGCCATGTTGGGTGAAGGTTTTCTCAGACTGCTGCGTTACAGGGAGGAAAGAAAGTTTGCTTCCACTGCCAAGCTAAAGACATCACAGACACATGCTTGTTGCACGAATCCGTTCGACTGTATTCTCTCAGACTCAAACTCTGCAGACCCGCAGACAGATTCAACTGAAGCAGGTAAGCAACCTCATAAAACCGCCTCAAATGTAGTGATAAGTTTAACTTTCCGTACTGCTTTCATGTAAAGTTAACTTTACACAGCCTAGTTTCTGTTTCTTATCTCCCTTTTGCTAAAATGTTCTTTTTTGACAGATATAATCTTGCTATAGATTTCACATCAAATAGCAAATAATCCCAAACTAAATTAAATTGTAGTGAAAATCTCGAAATAAGCAGTTTTATTTCTGTAAACAGGTCCAAACCAGGAAGAACTAGACTCCACACAATTTCAGGGACTGAAAGTGGTGCCTCAAGGTCCTGTAGGCCTCTCAATCCCTGGGTGTTCACCTGTCCCTACCCTGGACCCAGACTTTACTGTTTGCTTAGACAATTGCAGCCTCCTGGACCAGTATCCAGACCTGCAGGTGGCTGACTCAGGCCGCATTTCACACAACCTACTGAGAGCCACCGTCAGCCAGCCCGGTTATGTCCCTGAAGTCTGCCGTCAACCAGAATGGGCAGCGCAAGTGGAGCAGCAGGGAGAGGCTGTTTCATTGATACCAGACCAGGGTTATCTGGTTATGGGGGCCAGTGTGGATGTCAGCTTGGATCTTCCCGGATCAGGTTTGGGGCCCATGTCTAACTCGGTGCTGAATGGGCTGCTGGACAAACAGCTAGAGGAAGTGTACATGCAGCATCTGACTGACAACTTGGCTCGATGTAACTCCAACCTGGGGAACAGCCTGCTGCACGGCCTGGTGCCTCCGCCGCAGCCCAGCAGCCAGCAGCATGGGCCCGACTCCCTGGAGGCCAGTCTGGAAGGAGGATCAGGAGGGGACAGCGGCAAGAAGATAAGTTATCTGAACACCCATAACTTAGCTCCCTGCTCATCCAACTTCAGCTCCCCTGTGCTGAGGATTTCAGAGGCTGACAGTACTCATCTGCAATGAATGCAACCACGCATACAACCTGCAAAAGTATTACATGTAATGCTAAACTAGACTATTTTGCTTCTGCACTCAAGTTTACACCCCCCCCCCCCTGCATGCAACTGAAACATGTAAGCAAGTGCAATTCTTTAAAGCAATATATGCTTTGATTTACACAATTACAGATTTTTGCAATGGATGAAATGATGCCTTAAATGTGCCTGCTCTAATGTGCCATCTGCTGTTAGATTTTAGTACTACACCATCCCGAATTTACCTCACATACAGTGGGTACGGAAAGTATTCAGACCCCTTTAAATGTTTCACTCTTTGTTTTATTGCAGCCATTTGCTAAAGTCGAAACCAGTCGTCCTGTCCCTGCAGCTGAAAAACACCCCCATAGCATGATGCTGCCACCACCATGTTTTACTGTTGGGATTGTATTGGGCAGGTGATGAGCAGTGCCTGGTTTTCTCCACACATACCCTTATTTCTCATAGTCTGGGAGTCCTTCATATGTTTTTTGGCAAACTCTATGCAGGCTTTCATATGTCTTGCACTGAGGAGAGGCTTCCGTCGGCAGTGATAGTTGACTTTGTGGAACTTTCTCCCATCTCCCTACTGCATCTCTGGAGCTCAGCCACAGTGATCTTTGGGTTCTTCTTTACCTCTCTCACCAAGGCTCTTCTCCCACGAT
>JAVQJL010024200.1:0-38488 GCA_036024295.1 Nannoperca obscura | reverse complement strand
TTCACCATCCAACCTGACGGAACTGGAGAGGATCTGCAAGGAAGAATGGCAGAGGATCCCCAGATCCAGGTGTGGAAAACTTGTTGCATCATTCCCAAGAAGACTCATGGCTGTACGAGCTCAAAAGGGTGCTTCTACTCACACTGAGCAAAGGGTCTGAATACTTATGATCATGTGATATTTCCGTTTTTCTTTTTAATAAACTTGCAAAAATTTCTACATTTCTGTTTTTTTCTGTCAAGATGGGGTGCTGAGTGTACATTAATAAAAAAAAAAACAAAGAATGAAAAATTTAAAGGGGTCTGAATACTTTCCGTACCCACTGTATATCTTCCTAATGTACACTTCTGTGGTCACATTAGACAAATTACTTTTTAGAACAAAATTCTCTCTCTGCATTAATGTTCCTCTTCCAAAGCTCAGCAAGAAAACACCCTCTAGAGAAACAAAGGAAATACTAAAAAAAGAGTAAAATATACCCTCTTAATTTGATTAACTCAGTCTGCTGAAGCCTCGCATGTTCACTGTGAGCAAAACATGTACAGTGTTCATGTACACATGACAATTGTACGGAAGAGGATTAGGGACACGTGTGAAATTTTTTTTTAATGCTAGAATTCTGACTTTATTGTATTATTAAAAAAAATAATTTTAGTAAAAAAAAAAAAGTCAGAATGCAAGAAAAAAAAAAGTCAGAATTTTAAAAAAAAGTCAGAATTTAAAAAAAAAAGTCAGAATAAAAAAAAAAGTCAGGTAATACTGTGTTACGGTGGTGGACGGGAGATGGAATTTTCCTCGTTAATTTAGAGTACACATGATGGATTGTGTTATACGTGGAATACTGCTTTTGGTTATTTTGGATAACCCATGTTTAATTTGAGTGTGCATGTACATGTTTGACTCTAAAATAAAAACACCAGCCACTATAACACTAGTGACTCCGGAAAATGACTCCGTTTTGACATGTCATTTAAAAAAACGTCTTAGTCAAATGAAAATAACGAGTTTACGAGATGTCCCTGAAGGCGCCATCATCAAACAGCTGCTAGTCTGTTTGCGCATGCTCGCTGTGAGATATGAATAACTGCAGCGTACGGGTAGAAAGGTAAAGAAGACAATAATATGAGCGCAGTGTCTGAATACAAACAGCGATTAACAACACTTCCGTAGCTTTTAAGTTCTACCGGTTCTAGAAAAGCAACAGGGACTCATTTTATTCGTTAAATAAGCACAGTGGGCTGCTAATATTTTGTTTACATACAGTTGTTTATTCCTACGCACGTTGTTTTAACTTTTTACGTTGACAGAATTTTCGTAATGGTATTTTCTTCGATTATAAAGCTTGTCACGTGTGAAGACTGTATTTTCCATCAATGAAATGGGATTTACCGGCACGAGGGAAGTGTGGGACTGTACGTCTGTTTCAGTTGGAAAATCAACCTCTTGAACCCGCTCGGATACTTTACAGTGTTTATTTTTTATTATCCATGGAGTCTATTGGGAAGTTTGAGTTCAACAGGAAAGACCTGATTGGTCACGGTGCCTTTGCAGTTGTGTTTAAAGGCAGACGTAAAGAGGTACGTTTTATATCTGAGACAAATTGGTGTTTGGTCATTGCTGATACATGTAAGGCTGGCGTACTTATATCCTGCTTCTTTTATTTTTTTTTATCTTTCAAGAAACGTGACTGGGAAGTTGCAGTGAAGTGTATCAACAAGAAGAACCTGGCCAAATCACAGTCTCTGCTTGGCAAAGAAATCAAAATATTGAAGGTAATACATTAACTTTTAATGTTACCATACATTCTGTGTCAGTCTCTTTGTGTGCCTTTGACAAACATGTTTTTTCCCACCTCTTCTAGGAACTCAAACATGAGAATATTGTCAGGCTACTTGACTATCAGGTAACGATGGCTGGCCTCCTCCTTTCCCCCTCTCTCCTCTCACACACATGCAATACTGTAGACATGTTGACTTGTTGCCACACTGAACGCCATTTGCTCATGGCTGATTTTTGGCTGATGGTGGTTGTAGTTTTTCATGGGATTAGCATCCTGACCTGTGGAAGTGGAGCTGTAGTGTAGGTTTTCATTTGACGTTCTTCAAACTAATTATTCTAAAAAGAGTGAAAAGTGAGTGTATGACTGATATCCTAATGATATGATATCCTAAATCTAATCACTATTTTGATTCCTCTGTAGGGTGCTTTACTGCATGCCATAGGCTAAGTAAATATCCTTAAACTTTAAAACAGGTTTAGGACATTAATAGTTTGCTTTGATGTGACTTTGCGTGAGTGTGTGCTTTCCTCTTCTCACCTCACTGACACCTGCCAGACAGTTAGACAGGAGTGAGCTGATCTCCCATTATTTCTAACAGATGGCAGGGTGTAGCCGGTTAGACAATGGCTTATAAAACACTGAGTCTAAGTAGCGTCTCACAGCAGGCACACACCAGCACACAAGGCTAATGAGTTTAGATGATACACTCTAGGTCAGGCTGCAGGAGCCTTTTGTAGACAGCAATGTGTTCATTTACCCCCTCTATTATCTGTTATGGTGATACTACATCATAATAGCCATAATGTGTTATTTGTTCAATAGTACAAGTGGTAAACACTTCTCTCTCGATTCACTGACCCACTAGCTTTAACTTGGTGATATATAAGACAAACAAGGGGCAACCTGCTCCCCAACTCATTACCTTTCAGTCAAGTCACGATGGACCGACACCCTAAACTTCTCACCCCTCTACCCTGCCCCATGTCATCTCACCGCTCTGTGACTTTTTTTACTGACAATCAAGCAGGGCGCCGAATTAGGAAGGGGTTCTGGTTGATTTAGGGTGCCCAGAACTAGACAGGGCCATGATGGGGTAAAGTTTCAGGCCCCCGAGTTAGCTTTTGTCAAGGGTCCCAGAATGTCTAGAAGCGCCGCTAGTGACGAGCCAAAAAAGAGGCATCTCTCTGTATGAAATAAACTAGTGTCGCTGGTTATGTAACCAGAGGCACAGCAACTGAGACATTACTGAGACATTATTGCTATGAGTCACAATTCCCCCCATCTCTTGACATGAAATAAATATATGTATTACCATTAGTAACTTTTAATCTGATTCACAGCATTAGTGTATTTCAGTTACTATTCCATTGATTATGATAATTTCTTCTGGTTTTATCAACAGGAAATAGGAGGATGTGTGTATCTTGTCATGGAGGTAAGAAAATGACTTGGAAATGGTAACACCTGGTCGGTTTTCATGTGGAAATGTAAATCACATTCGCTGCCAAGGCAGCATTGTCAAAGCTTTTCTTGTCTTTTCAGTACTGCAATGGAGGCGACCTGGCAGAGTACCTTCACTGTAAGTTTTCTGCATCACACAGGGCTTAATATAGCTCCAGTTTTGCATCCCACCTGTGGTCAAAGCAAAAAAGGTGACATTCACATCACTTCTCACATTAGAGGATCAAACTTTCAGTTTGTTACTGGTAAATATTTTTGGAGCAGCTTGCTGGTGTACTGGCAGGTCAGTTTGGGATTTAAGAGGCTTTATTCATTGTTTTGAAGGAAAGGATTTTGAGAAGGCAGAAAAGAACAACTGTAGAATTCAGGTTAAAGGTTCAAACATGTCATTGGGTAAATTATCTAAAAACAAAGTAAAATGAAACCCCTAGAATTTGCTTGTGATGAAGCATTTTCCAAGGTTTATTCCTTTGTGGAAAAATCTGTACATATAAGTTTCCAAAAATAATTTCCAGCTTTTATTTTTTATGACGCTGGCTGTCCGTGCACCTTGTGATTTCACCACGTTCAAATTCTCAGAATTATAAAAAACCTTTCTCATTAGACTGTCAGACAGAACATTTCCCCTGCCTCAGGTTTCAAACCCTGTTGCAAAATATGATGACGCGGCTGAGAGCATGGCGTTGATTTTTCTCAGGCTAAATTTACCTCGTCGATGTGTCTGTTGAAATGCTGACGTGGAGTGCCGGTCTTACTCTGCCACTGGGCCAGCATCTCTTATTTTGTAGACTTGTCCATTCTGTGTTCCTGCCAAGGTGCCACATCCAGCTATTTGCACCGTTCAGTCACGCTTGGCAAGGTTCACGGAGCACCCACATGACCTCACCCATCTGTCACTCACTTATCCGGGGGAAAAACACTACAGCTATAAATACTGGATGTGCTTGGGGGCCATCTAGCATGTTAGATGGCCTTGACATTAGTATCCAAATGAAGCCCCATCGTAAACAAACTTCTCTTCCATGAAGTATGACTGCAGTGACGCAGGTGTAATTAGAGTTGTGCATCTTCACCTTTCATCATATTGGAGTTTATGGTGAGAAACAAGGTGAATCTAATTTGTAATTAAGATCAGGGGCTGCAACTAACAATTATTTTCATTATTAATAATATGTTGGTTATTTCCCCAATTAATCATTTTGTCCATAACATTTCTAAAAATAGTAAAGAATTCCCCTTAACACTTCCCAAAAGTCCAAGTTGACATTCTGTTTGTTTTGTCTGACCATCAGTCCAAAATCCCAAAATATATAGAAAATATTCACATTTGAGAAGCAGAAACCTGTAAATATTGGGCATTTGTGCTTAAAATGTGACTGACGATTGATAGTCAAACTAGGGTTAGCTAATGTTCTATTGATCGACTAATCAATTCATCTCTAATAAGATGTGGACGCTAATAGGCTTCAATAACCTCTTAATCTGATGGCATGCTAATTTCCTCCTAAATCATCTTACATATATATTCCGTCCCTCTAACCCTCAGCTAAGGGCACGTTAAGTGAGGACACCATCCGCGTATTCCTGCAGCAGATTGCTCAGGCCATGAAGGTCCTGCAGAGCAAAGGCATCCTCCACAGAGACCTCAAACCCCAGAACATCTTGCTCTGCCACCCAGAGGGGCGCAGGTCCAGTTCCATCAATACCTGCATTAAGATAGGTACTTCACTCAGTAGAGTGTTAGAAGAACTGAATAGTTCTTCTAGTATGTCTGTGAAAATGTGTTGGTTTAAGGAAGATAGTGGTTTGTTCATTTCGAACTGTACACACACATCACTGTATATCCCTCACTTTGTTTCTCTAACCCTCCAGCTGACTTTGGGTTTGCACGTCATCTCCAGACAAACACTATGGCAGCCACGCTGTGCGGCTCTCCCATGTACATGGTGAGTATTAAGGTCTCTTACGCTGGTTTCCTGTGCCAACAAGGTGTAATGCCACTGTCTCTAAGCTGTAAGCTGTGTTTGTCTGGACACAGGCTCCTGAGGTCATCATGTCCCAGAACTATGATGCCAAGGCTGATCTGTGGAGCATAGGTACTATTGTGTACCAGTGTCTGACTGGAAAGGCACCATTTCACGTGAGTGGCACTTGAAAGCACACACACACACGACTATCTAAGTTCACTTACTAACTGTTACTAACACTCTTTTTAGGTGTTTAGTAAATAGTTTTAGCAATTTGCCAACAAATGGTTGCTATGGTCACTTAAATAATCACAAATACTTGAATAAATTATTTTGCTTTAGTTCTAACTGAACATGATGCATCCCTTTCACAACACAGAATATGATCACCCAACCTTTAAAGACCACCTGCCTGCTGGGTGACACTCTCCCTGATCTCCAGTGTTGCTAGTTGGAAAATGCTGCAACAGCTTGACTACTTGTTAGGACAGAGCCTTGTTTACAGATGGGGGTGGGGGGTGTTACTTTCTACTGTTCACGTGGCTAAGTGTTTCCACAGTCGTGATTTATGTATAGACATGTGCATGTTTTGTCTCGTTTTTGGTTCCTTCTTTGTCTGAAGTCCATTTTTATCCCCCTCTGTGTTAGCAGTTAATGAAGAAGAAACATTCTGTTGTTTTGACCTTTTGCAGTTTCCTTGAAAGCATTTTCAGAATGAGAGGCAAGATTGACTTCTATTTCTGCCAGACAGGCCAGTGAGTTAAGTCCAAGGGTCAGTGTGAGGTTAGCTGCTGGTGATGATGATGATGTTTACTTAGCTGGCGTAGCTGGCATCTCCAAGTAATTCACCTTTGCCCACAGGGGAATCATCAAACACCCACATATTATTTATTTTTTGATTATTTGCACTGTGGCATAACATATTTGTAATGATGTAGGCAACTAAATAGTCAAACCTTCCACTATCATGTATTCAATTCATGTGCTTGTTTATAACGCTGCAGGTGCACGTGTGTGTGCGCATGTGAACGTTCATTTTGAAGTGTAACTCATGTTTGGTGTGTGTGTACAGGCCAGCACACCGCAGGAGCTCCGTCTGTTCTATGAAAGTAACAGGGCCCTCTTACCCAGGTTAGTGCACCCCAGGACAACCTGACCCCAACACATATATAGAGTACACACACACACACACACACACACACACACACACACACACACACACAGGGAGATAAGAGGAGGGTGCAAACATGCATGACAGGGAGATCTGTCTTCTCTACACTCAATCTGCTGATTAATGACTTACTGTTAATCTGCCATGTGCTCACGCTCATGTTTGTGTGTATGTGAATGATTTTCACACACATGCAAGCGCACACTCCTTTAAAAATAATGTGGAAGAAACGGACACAGAGGGGGCTGATCATCTACAAGTTCCTCAATGATCCACTCACAGTTGATGTTTGAAAATGTAACAAAATCTAGTGGCCTGCCTTGATATCAGTTGACAAATGCCTTGACATTTTGAACATTGAAACTCAGTTCATGTTCAGAACTTGGACCTGGAAAGTATTGAAACGGATTTATAGATTGTTTGCCCACTGTTCTCGTGGTGTACTTTGCCAGCCTATGTATGGCTCTTTGTCATGCTTATCTTTCGCAGTGATATACCCGGATGATAAGACAGTCCCTGTTTGTGTGTGAGGAGGCATGGTTTGTTGTTTTTCTTGTCATTCTATATATAACCTGCTCCGAGCTGCCAGCTAGTGGCCTGCACAGCTATCATTTTCCACAAGACCCACATAGCTCCACACAAATGTAAAGACACGCACACGGTCTGTACTGACTGAGCGTCATGATGCCCTGAGGTTTTGCACTGAAGCCATGATTTCTTTTAACAGCATAGACCATATCAGCAGCACAATGCAAACACATTAAACATGCTGAAGCAGCAAATTAAAAATATTAGCATGATCTTTCAATATTTAGGCTACGCATCCAGTATGCTGTATAAAGCTGCTTGCAAGGATTAACTCCCCAAATGGTTTCCCCCACTTCCTGAATTGTATTGTGTATCAAGGCCCAGGTGTTTTGTGTATCTTAGTCCAAGTTCCTTTCATACATTTTGTAAAATCTTGTCCATAAGCCTTTTGTTTTGAATTATGTTCATGTGTTCTAACTAATCAAAGTTAATCTAAATAGGAAACCTTTATATTTTCCCAGCATCCCAAAGGAGACTTCTAGTAACTTAAGACACCTACTGTTTGGGCTGCTGCAGAGAAACCACAAAGACCGGATGAGCTTCGGTGAGCTTCTGCCTCTTAATATTCAGAAACCCTTTTCACAATTACATTTGTAAAAGCTTCTTTTACATCTAAATCTTTACATTTACAGATGAGTTTTTCCACCATCCCTTCTTGGAGACAAACTCGTCCACAATGAAATGTACGGACTGTATCTTGCTTGTTTCAGCATATCTTAGAATCAATGAAGGTGCTGTAGCCGGCGTCTTAACAAAAGCACATTAATGCTTTTTTGACAGGCTCTCCAGCCCCCGTGCTCTCCTACCCCAGTTCAGGCTCAGGCAGTTCCTCTAGCAGCTCCTCCACATGCCATCTGGCCTCCCCTCAAGTGTGTACACCTTTCTTTTGTGGATTTATAAAACAAAATGTAAAAGATGGTGAGCTAGAGAGGTAAAATTTCCTGTAATTTATCTTAGTTATATTTGACGTTTTACTTTATTTTACACTTTGTTAGCATTCCAATGGAGAGATGCACCAACTTCGACCCATTGCACAGTATTCCCCTCCACAGCACACCCCCCGTTCCCTGCCGAAAGAAATAGCTAATCAAGACAGTAGGAACACCTCATCTTACACAGAAGACTATGTCATGGTGCCTGCCCAGTTTCCCAGTAAGACATCTAAGTCTCACTCTATACATATCTGGTTTTATTTTATTGTGGAGGAGTCTGACTGTATCGATTTTACTGCTTTGTAGGTGAATACACGTGTGAGGTGGAAGTTGGGTCACCCATTGAGAGTTGCCTGATATACAGTGG
This sequence comes from Nannoperca obscura, assembly GCA_036024295.1. NCBI lineage: Eukaryota > Metazoa > Chordata > Actinopteri > Centrarchiformes > Percichthyidae > Nannoperca > Nannoperca obscura. Next base: position 30,222 of record JAVQJL010024200.1, on the reverse strand, counting down.
GTGAGTAGTGCACAATATTTTGTCAGTTCATTAGAATCAGGCAATAATTGTTAAGAATATCATGTCAGTATGTGGACGAGTGTGAAATTTTGCCTGATGTATCATACCGATTCAGATGTCCACTCACATTAAACATTTCTGTTTAAATGTGATTATCACAAAACCATTTTTGAAAAAACTAATGTATATCTCTGTTTTTGTGCTATAAACTGCAGCTATATAAAAAGCATATATATGCTTTTTGATATGTACAAAGACACATTGATAGTCATCATGTTGCAGGTTCATGTGGAATATGTTCCAATATTCCATCAGTTGTAGACAGAATGCACGGATTTGTTTAAAGACATTTGCAAAACTAATGTTATTAGATATTTTTGTGCAGACAGCGCTAACAAATATCTTTCTTTAGGACCTCACTACTGGCTGAGAGAAGTCTAGTAGCTACAGGAAAGACACCTCCACCCTATCCCCTGCAACACTCTCCCTCCAAGCCTGTCAGGTAAGAGAGAGCCAGGCAGATTGTTTATATTTTGGTGGGTTGAAGATGAGTGTTCTGAGATACATGAGCAGTACGTTACAAAAAGTACAATTATGAGAAATGTTTTAGAATGTTGTTTTAGAACTTGTCCATTTACGTTTTTTTAATTCCACTGCTATTTTTGATCTTATGTCTAATTAATTTGCTTTCATCCATGCAGTAAGCCTGTTGAATTTGCTGGCCGTAGCCAATCAGTGCCCATTCCTGTCCCAACTCAGATCCAAAACTACCAGCGTATGGAACAGAACCTGCAGCCTGTCGGCTTGCATGGCTCCACCAGGCATGTACAGCCGCCCAGCTGTCTAATCTCTGCACCCACCACAACTCTGTGTTTTTATTACCCATTGTCTTTGGCCTTTGTCTAACTATATCTCGTGCCCTTCAGGGTCACACTCTGCTGTGCTGGCAGCAGCAGTGAAAGCTCCCCACAATGTGGAGGCTATAGTGCTGAAGGTCCAGGATTTGTCCTCAACTCCCCAAGGCTGGCAAGTGGAGGAGCCCGACCACAAAAGTCATCCCCACTAGGTGGGCATCTCAGTCGATTTGTTTGACTTATCTAGGGAGTGTTTGTTAAGTAGAGCTCTTTTACATCAACTCTCTCGATCACACTTCATCTTATCACACGTTTTATGATTAGCCCTACTTGATTTTCCCACTTTCACTCTGCCTGACTCATCTACTTTTATTTAGACAACACCCAGAGAGCATGCCTGAGCTTGTTTAATTCGTTGTTAGTGATATTGTTATGAGCAAAATTGTTCCAGTGAGCAGTGACTTACTAAACAGTACTAACACTGTACTCTAGTGGGAATGACCCCAAAATCCTCAGAGCAGACTCTCCCGCTCAGCACAAGAACTGGACTGCTCCCCAGCTCCCCTGACATGCAGGACACCTCCAGCCCCAAGGTCAGCTTCTAAAACGTCCATATAATGTCCATAACAGGACATCCAAAAACACTTATTTTGTCATCTACATACCATCATGTCACTCAATCGTTGACACTTTTGTTTCACAGTGCACACAGCCCATTTGTTTTACCTCTCAGTAGCTCACACAGTAGAATCAGATTGTTCTAAAATGATACATTACCTAACCTAGCAATTAAATTAGGTTTCATTTCTTTCATTTCCTTTTCAACAGCAGGTTCAATCAAGAATGCTAAACCCAATCAGGACTGTCCCAGACCTGCAATCCCTTCACCCATCTTCTGCTTTCCAGACCGATCTCAACAGGAAAATGGCCAATAAAAAGGGTCCTTTTAAAAGGTCAGCATAAAATAAATAAATATGATTATGAATATAAAAATTATGGTTATATGATGATCTAATATCCTGCAAAATCATATGACAATGGGATGAAATGTAATGGTTGTGTTTATGTCAATAATCCATGTCTAATTGAGACAGTGTCATTCATATGAAAACCTGCCATCTGGCACCTAAAGATGTCACACAGTATAAAAGATCTGCCAATTGATCAATTATTAAATGCTCTCTATGGTGTCTGTGGCTGTCTCGAATGTCCAGATCCCTGAGCACAGGCAGGCTGTCTGACATGCTACTGAAGGCGGCCTTTGGAGCTCACCTTTTTGATGATGGAAGTGACGAGAGCCTCAACTGTGAGAAAAGCATGGATATAACAGGTACCAGTTCAAAGCAGTAGTTAAGTATAAGCTTTTTATAACAAATAAAAATAATAAAATACTTGTGACACAAACACACACATCATTGTGGAGGCAAGGTGAGGTATCGCTGTATGACGTTACAAATGTGTCCCTACAGCTCCATCTACTGGTTTTAATAGAGGCTTTCAGTTCTCAGACAGCCCACCTCCTGTAGTCTTCACAATGGGTTCTCCATCCAAAGGAAACACTCCTCCTGATACCACGGTATCAAGGGTGTTCTCAGGTAAGTGTTCTAACTCTTCTGCATATTGACTTAGTGTTGATAGTATTCATTTTAAACATTATTTTAGCTTATGTTGTAGGATGTTTGTGAGAAGTCCCTCAATTAAGTAAATGTATGACCACTTATTCATATTAAGTAAGGTGGAATTCTCCAGTTTAAATAATCTAAAGCAAAACTCAAGCACTGAGAGCCCTTGTTAACCAGGTAAAATTTTAGGTTAACCATTCGAACATGGGGTAGGTAAAAGAACAAACTGTGATTCTTTACATTGAAGTTTCAGTCTGGTGTTAGCTTTGGCCATTCCATGGTGGCAATTGTTAAAGGTTTAGGTTTTTTAAATCAAAATATAATAAAACAACATATAATAAGAGTGACCTGGTTATTGCAATCCTAAAACGTGTCATCAAGTACTCCCTTGCTCTCTTCATTACTCGTGTCTCAGCTGCTCAGGGTTAAGCTGTATTTGCCTTTGTCTTAAATGCAGGCTCCACCAGCTACATTAACTCAGCCTGGCTACTCAACAGTCGCCTTCTCCAGGGAGGAAGCCGTAGAAATAGTGAGACTGAAGCCATGGACGCTACTCCACACAGCAGTCTGGTCTTTCACCCTCCAAAGCTCCCTGAAGATACACTGATGGAGGTACAGACAAATACTATGATGATATTGTCAAGTGAACCTCCAGACTGTTTTGTTAGAGATGTAATGAACATTTGCAGATGAACGTAAAATAGACATTCAGATTCCACATGAACAGTTTCAGTAGTGACAGTATTTTATCTGTTCTTTTCACAGCAGCCTCATACAGATGCTCTGAGTGACCTGCGTTTCACCTTGGCTTTTGTCCACTGTGTCATGGAATTGGCTTCCTCTAAGGACCCAGGGATGGATGCAATCAGCAGTCCTGATGTGTCCTTTTTAGAACAGAGCTTGGTGACAGATCAGATCAGCCTTCTGAGTAAAGAATGGAGGTGAGCAGCATGAAGCTTTTAAAATGTTCTCATAATTTACAGTAGATCCCATTCTTCACAAATCTTCTTGGGAATGACTTCTGTTTCTTGTGTGCATATTCCAGCTATGCAGAGCAGTTAGTATTGTACATGAAGGCTGAAGAGTTTCTGTCCTCAGCACTGCACACCGCTAAAGAGAATATCAAACAAAACCAACTCCTTCCCTCTGCTACAGTCAAACAAGGTAAGACCAGTGACCTCTGCTTTTGAGTATCAATCATTCACCTTTTGTAGACTTGAAAGGTGTCTGTTAAATGTTTGTAGTTCGTATTTGCTCAGGAAGAACAAGAGCTTTTGGCCAGTCAAGGTATTTCTGCTGTGGTAGTCTAACAATGTAAGAATTGGCATACCATGAAGCAAAAGGTTCGGTTTATCATTTATTTTTTATAATAATTAAATGTCTTTGCATACTGTATTTCCTTTTGTGTAGTGATCAGGAAGCTGAATGAAATGTACAAGAACTGTGTAGCATACTGTCGCTCCCTCAACCACCGGCTGCAGACCTTCTTGCTCGACAAACAGAAGCTTATGGACCGCTTCAATGGACTCACTGCAGAGAAGCTCATCTACAGCCACACCGTGCACATGGTGAGCTCCCCTCGCAGCAGGGGATGTTGATGTTCAAGCCAAACAGTAATCTCTCCAGTGTGTATCTTTACCTTAACCTTAATGTGTATGTTCTTAATGCATACAGGTGCAGTCTGCTGCTTTAGATGAGATGTTCCACTATGGCATAGCATCAGTCCAACGCTACCATAAAGCCCTTTTGCTGATGGAGGGTCTGTCTCGAATTATCACAGAGCAAAAGGACATCGGCAGCATAGATAAATGTATGTGATCGCCCTATGACACACAAACACCACAAAATGGCAGCTTAAAATGCAACATATAAATTGATTCCCTATGTGATATTGCCTAGATTCTATTCTGCTCTAATTTGAATTTCTCAATCTCTGTTCTTCCCAGGTAAGCAGTGTATTGAGCGACGACTTTCTGTTTTGCAAACTTAACAGTTTCCGTGAGCTCTACAACTGCATCCCAAGAAACAGCATTATCTTGCCTTATCCATCTCCCCTCAATGTAGATTAATCCTCCTTTACTGTCAGTACACACAAGCACTTTGATCGGTCTTAAGGGAAATGACCACTGGAGCATCTGCTCTTATCCCACCACCCAGTCTGTAATATTTACATAAATGCAGAGAAACGACTGAAAGTCCTGTTTTGGAGAAGTTGTTGAGGATAAATTGTTTTATGATTGATTGAATACTTTGATCAGGTAAATTGTTCTCAGTATTCGTTTATATATATGTTAGTGTTTTGTTTTGTTTTCTGCATATAGAATAATCAGATTATATAATAACTGATTTGAAATGTGTTGTACTAAAAACAACGGTTATTAAGTTATATTCTGTATTTGAAGCATTTGTGTTATGTGTATAGTTGTATACCCGTAGTATACAGTAGTACAAGTTCACCAGCCAGCAGGAGTCAAAATATTTTGGATGACCAAATATTGCGCAGCTGTAAGAGTAAAACTGTGCCTGCCCTTTTTGTACATTTTTCATCACAGCAGAGTAGTAGATGTAAATGTAATGACAGTATGTTTTGACCTCTTACAGAATAATTGTCTTACAGTCATATTAACCTATGCCATAGACTGCAATAAGTATTGACATTTGAATGATATATTTAGTTTTCCACTGATCCAACAACTTCCCTCATGAGGTGATGTTACTGCATGCCACATTGTTCTTGTTTGTCTGCTGTATGTGTTTATGGGTGCACATTAGTTTTTGTACTTTTCAGCAGTTTGGATTAATGTAAAAAGATTGTGGGTATTTGTGAATGAATTTGTACATGATTTTTGCCGATAGTACACTAGTTCATTACAATTACATATTTGATATTTTGTGAAAATGTTAGTGACAACAGAAGTTTATTAGATTTTTTCAAATTGCCTTTTGTACTTTTATTTTATGACTGCTTGTCAAATTTGCCAAAAATGAGCTGTTACACATAGTGTGATGAAAATAAATATTTATTGTTCAAAATGTCTTGTACTTTGCACGCTAAATCACTGTCTTTGTTAGCCGCAACCGTTGTCTTTACAATTACACCTTCTGGTGAATTCCAAGCACCAAATAATTTATTTAAGAAGAGTAACCACAAATAATGTAAAATGTTGACTGAAAATGTTTTAGTTTTTAAAATATTAACGGCAGTTTAACGCTTAATGTCGTCGAAACCGCTTCCTGGAGATTGAACGATATCCGGGTTACACAAAAGGTTGCGGCGGTCGCCATGTTGCTGAATGAAATTAGCTCCAAAATATTGAATAGCCGCTAGCAATATCGATATTTTATTTTTTCGCGGAATAACATTTGTTACAGCATGTGACTTATTGTAAATATTACGTACGATTTATGAAACTACTACAGAAGCCCCATTTCCTGTAAGTAACAACGGTGAGGTGATAAAATGTATTTATTCATTAGCAGCTGGCCTGCTAACAATAACAAGCTAACATCATTAGCATTGGCTAGCACGCGTCCCGTAGCAAGGGTCATTGTAATTGCTAAAATGGCACAGACAGCATTATTACAGAAGTTACAGTTTAAAATGTGTGATCTACTCTGAGTGTATTTATTACCCAAACGTAAGCACACACCTTATTATTCCTACATTTGCTACTAGCTAGCTAGCGTTAGCTAACGTTACGCCCCTGAGCGAAATTGGAAATGTGAGCTAACGTTAACGTCGTAACAAACAATGAAAATTTAAGACAGTACACATGACATACTGCAACGTGTATGTCATTTTGGTTGTAATTATAATGTCGTTATTGTTGTGTAAAAAGAAGTAATTACTACAAACTCGATAATTCCTCAATTTGTCTGAAGTAACAGTACAAATCACCATCACTTGTAACTGTATATCACCTTTGTTTAAGATACAACTTGCCTATGGCTGATTCACAGAAATAGGATAGGTGAGACTAGATCAATCCCATCGGTGCCATTACGGGACATCTTACGATGTAGATATTTTGTCTGGCGCCCGGGTTGTAGCCATGTTACTTTCAAGATGTGTTGTTTAAACCTAAACCATGTTTCTGCTTGCAAGGTGTATGTTCCAAGCTTAAAGGTAACAGCCCGTGTAATTTTTTACACCAACACACCATCTCTGTATCTAATAATTATATTGTAATATATGTCCCAGTTGTCAATGAAGTGTTAAAGCTGCTCTCTATATTTCTAGATTACTTAATTAAATGCATTAGTACCTCAGTGGGTGTGTGTGTATTTAAAATGACTTATGAATGAGATTTTAAGGGGGGAATAGTACAGAGAACATAATTTGATATCAATATATTGATATACAGTACTAGTCAAGTGAATGGGAAAGTGTGTCCAAACTTTTGACTGGTACTGTATATATATTGATGTAGTTGATTTAGTGTTAAATCAATTGAGAAATAGTTTGTTGATAAAATAATCAGCTACAAATGTCAAATCAAGAAACAAAACAATCATCCTTAAGATCATCAAAATGATGTAAAATCAAGTTTAAAAAAACCCTAATATTTCCACAAAGCACCACTGCTCATGACGTTGCTGCCAACAATGACTTAATACACTCGAGTTATTACAGGGTCACATTCAGTAGTTAGAAATCACTTATTGTTGTGCTTTGCCCTTTCCACAGATTATTGTGATTAGACATAGTAACAGTGTCACGCAATGCACCATGGAAGTGGATCTCAGAATATACAACGACAGCTCCAGAGATCCAAGTCTGTCAGTGGATCTGAAGCAGAGGAGCAGCAGCAGCAGCCTCAGGCCACCATGGCAGTTACACAGCAGCAAGCTACAGTTAACCACCCTCAATCTCCTGTGACCACATTTTCCTCTGCTGCCAGCCCTTCAGCCCCCCAGTCACCCAATTATCAGATTATCATGAGTCGTAGCCCAGTCACTGGCCAGAACATGAACATCACATTACAAAATGTGGGACAGATGGTGACTGGTAACCAGCAGATCACTCTAACCCCACTCCCCATCCAGAACCCTGCATCCCCTGGCTTCCAGCATACTACACCTCAGTGGAGGTTTGAGCATGCTCCATCTTCCTACATCCAAGTTACCTCACCTGTGCCCCAGCCCATGCAGCCCCAAAGCCCCACCCATCACAGCCCAGTTCCTTTGCAAGGTGTGACAAGGCCAGGAGCCCCTGCAACAGCATTGGGTGTGTGTGGACAGAGTCCAACACGATTTGTTGAAGCTGGTATGTTGGTGCGACAAATCAGTTTAGGCAGTCCATCAGGAAGTGGCCACTTTGTTTACCAGGAGGGTACAGGACTGGCCCAGATTGCCACAGCCACATCTGGCCAGGTACAGCTGACCACTCCAGGAGGACCAGGCTCTGTGAGGGAGCGCCGGCTTTCTCAGCCTCACTCACAGACTGGAGGCACCATCCACCACCTTGGACCTCAAAGTCCGGTAGCAACGGGTACTGCTCTCTCCACTTTGGGCAGCCCCGGTCATATCACCACTTCAAACCTACCTCCACAGATCAGCAGTATCATTAAAGGACAGCTGGCACGCCCTATGATATTTGAGAAGGCACAGCAGGGTGTTGTTTCTGGAGTAGGAACCACAGCATCATTCAGTATACCCTCCTCCATTCCACCTTCTAGCCCATCCCTCACCAGTCCTCCCCAAGGGATGTCTAACAATCCTCTTGCACCCAGCATCATGACTGTGGGTACTGTGAAGAAGCAACTTCCCAAGAAGTTGGAGGAAATTGCTCCTTCTACTCCAGAGATTGCCCAGCTGAGAAAACAGTGCTTGGAGCACCACACCAAGAAGATGGAGAGCCTGAAAGAAGTGTTCAAAGAATACTTGATTGAGCTTTTCTTTCTGCAGCAACTCCAAGGGAACATGATGGACTACCTAACTTTTAAGAAGAAGCCCTATGTTCCCTTGTATACTTACTTGAGACAAAATGACTTGGACCTTGAAGATGAAGAGGAAGAAGAAGAACAGTCTGAGGTCATTAATGATGAGGTATTACATTGGCTGGTCAAGTAGGACTTTTACAGTTACAGAACTGTTTATTCATGTCATCCATTGCATATTGTTCCTCTTTCAAATTTGTGGCTTTTTCAGGTAAAGGTTGTTACTGGAAAGGATGGCCAAGCAGTGACACCAGTTGCCATAGCAACACAGCTTCCTCCCAATGTTTCTGCAGCTTTTTCTGCCCCGCAGCAGTTTCAGGTGATGGAAGCAACACTTGTTTTAAGCACGTCTTAAAATGAAATAATCTATTGTCTTGCTCTTCAATTTTATTGAGAATCTTTTATAAGAGGAAATCCCTCACTAATTCCTCAAGAGGTTGTTTTTGCAGGTACACCAAGGAACTGCTGCTGGCACCATTACAAATCCTGGAGACATGGATGCCTTTCAGAGGCAACAGGCTATGGTGCAAGCAGGTAGGGCAAGGATCGTAGACTCGTGTCTCTCTTATGTTGCTTTGTTTCCTCCCCGTTTGCTTTGTTTTCTGTTTGTTTTCTTTTCTCCCTCTAATTGCTTCTGCTTTTAGATATTTGGCATCCTCTACTAGCGCTCTGTGTTGAAGTCTTAACCCGAGGAAGGAGAGGTGACCTGTAAGGTCTTCAGAAGGTCATTGCTCTGTGCCTAGTGCTTTTGTTTTGCGTTATGAGGGTATTGTGTGTTTTAAATCCCAGATCAGGCTAAGAGGTCCCGGATTGACGTTGGTCGCCATGGGCTGATTTTCCAGCATCCTGGTGTAGGTCCTTTAGGATCACCTGGCGTTCCACTCCAGCAGCTTATGCCAACTGCGCAAGGTAGGAGTGCTACTACCAGGCCGTTCTGTGTTCTGTTCGATGCTGCTGGACGTATTCCCTTCCTCAAACTAAGGAGATTTAAAAAAGGGAATCACTACATTCATCTTCTACAAACTTCAAGCAGCATCAACAAACAGATCTTCATCCATCTGCTGGATTTCTCAGCAGTCCACAGGAAGTTCAGGCTTAGCTGTACCAGCACCAGCTCTCTCTGTCAGGATAAATGGGGAAGAAGACAATCCAAGTCTGACGAAGAGTAGCCACTCAATGGGAAGATGCCATGTCTTATGATTTTCCTTTTTTGTTTTAACTATTGATCACCCGTCGTTATCATCTCTTCTTTTCTGAAGTTTGTTCCTGTTAGTCATCCTTATTTGGACAGACCTTCCCGTTGCTGATGGATTTTCATCTAATTTGGAGGTGGATCACAGAAAGTGGGAACCATGGGAATAAATTCACTTTCCAATGGGTTTTGCTTGCTTTCCCATTTTATGAATCCACGTGTCATGCCTTCTTTTGGTTTCCCATTGTCATTCCTTCACAAGTCTTTCCCTGTCCAATTGTCCATCCTTGCATCATCAACAGGGATTCAAAATCATCAATCTTAAATTCATACGTTACATCTTCAGGAGTGTCTGTAGTTATCTCATGTTCACGTTTAGTTGATTTCCTTCCATGTTATTTCATGGCATTTTGTTCTGACTTGGCTTCTTTCCTTCAGTCTAAGTAGGCGGGGAATCATGTGGAGGAGTTGCGTTCGCGGCACAGGTTTTTGCGATTGTGGGTGTGTCAGGGCCAGGTGTTGATGGCGTCTAGGCAAGGTGGTGTGACGTTCAGGGAGGTAAGGCAGGCGCTGCTTTAGTGTGCACAGCTCCGCTCAGGCCTGCTGTCTGCAAGACCCCATGTCTGTCCTTTTGCTCACCTCTGTGCTTTGTCGCTATGTGAGGCATCCAGATGCCTTGGTTACCGCTAGAATGACATCGCTTCATGCATGCCAAACATATGGTGTTTTTGTGAGTGTCCGCTATATATTATTATTTCCCCTTTCTTCTCCCTGTCTCTTTATTTTCAGAAGTTACTTTTTTTTCATTTTCCTTTATAACATTTCTATTTTTCCTCTCTAAAAACCTAAATTATTGCACGTATAATTTTTGATGTTTTTAACCACATTCTCTCAACATTTGAAATGCAATGTTTTGGTTTTGCATTAATCAAAGTAGTATTTTATTTGAGAGACATGTAGATTCTCACATTGATTTAATTTCTTCTGTAACCATTTTGCTGTATGACTTTCATTAGTTTCTGCTCTGATCATCAGGAAGTAGTACACAGATTCATACAGTACATCTAGTTCATTAAAGCAAGGTTCTGAGGAGCTCTAATAGCTGAAGCTCAAAGTCATTTCGAATGAAAAAGTATTATTTCATATATACTTCTTAGCTATAAAATATGTAACTTGTTTAAGGGGTCTCTCAATTATATATTTGTATTTTAGAGTACAAAAAGACATAAAACGCTTCACTTCAGATGACAAGGTTGACAACTCGATTTTTACTGACTTTCTTTGTGTTGCTTTCTATACTACCCCCTTGTTTGTCCTATAATTTGGTTACTATGTGTACAGGCGGGATGCCGCCTACTCCTCAAGCAGTCCAGATTGCAGGACAGAAGCAGAACCAGCAACAATACGACCCATCCAAAGGACCTCCAGTGAAGAATGCAGCGAGCCTGCACACCCCTCCTCCCCAGCTGCCTGCCAGGTTGCCCCAAGGTGCCCTCACTATGGGAGGCCTGCCCATGGCACTCTCTCAGCAGGTTCAGTTAGTGGAAAACACAGTTCAGCCTGGTGGTCAACTCCAGGCACAGGTGAAGATGCAGGCATGTGGGGCTGTCCTGGCCCCAGTAAACCCCCCCACACATCTCCAGGCCCAACTGCAGCAGCAGATGCAGCCAGGGCTTCATCTCCAATTGCAGCCCCAACAACAATCCCAGGCCATACTACAGTCAGGACAAGCGGTCAGTCTACCCGAAACCATATAAATACAGTTTTCATGTATTTTTGTGACTAAATGGTGAGACTACAAATTGGCCTATTAAGAATTTTATTTTCTCCCTTCTTCATAGACTGTGGCACTTGCCCGCCCTGGTACAGAGTCAAACCAGCCAGTCCAGCGGATTATCACCAACTCAATATCCATGACACCCATGTCTCCTGCTCCCCTCTCAGTGCCCAATTCTGTTCCAACCCCCCACACTGCAAGTCCACTCCGCCCTCTTGGCTCTAACATCAACCCAAGCACCCAGTCCAAACTGACTGGAACCAATGGCATATCTGCAGTCAAAATTGGTGGCTTTGGTCAAAGCACGACCGTGCAGTCCTCACAGGAGGGTTCTCAAGATAAGCAAGTTGAGCAGGCCAAACTGGTGAGTTCTGCAAATGATCTTGGTCTGAATAGATTCCTGCCTTAAAATTTCTGGAATACACCTGTGTTGCATTTGAATCTTCAATTCTGTCTGTAGTTTTTCTTTTTTAAACTAATGTCAGCAAAATCACAACTTCCTAATAGTTAATTATAATGGCATTTGATAAATAAGAATAAGTGATTATTTATTCTGGTTATTGTCCAATGATGCTTTTATCTTGTCTTGTATTTGAGGATGCAATTGAGTAAGGTTTTAATTTTGGAGCTCAGCAACCTTTCTTGCGCCTTTGGTGCAACTGAAACAAAAATGACTATTCTTGATTTCTATTCTGATGTCACACTCTGTTTCTATTTCCCAGGAGAGTCAAGTGCATCAACGCATCTCTGAGCTAAGGAAGGAGGGCCAGTGGTCTGCCAGTAGGCTTCCCAAGCTTGTGGAAGCCTCACGTCCAAAGTCTCACTGGGACTACCTCTTGGAGGAGATGCAGTGGATGGCAGCTGACTTTGCCCAGGAGAGGAGATGGAAAGAGGCTGCTGCTAAGAAGGTATGGCAGAGATGCCATAATTCACAAGGAGAAATGTGAAATGAAAATATTAGCACACAAAAGGAGTCACTGCAGAAACTGATGTTTTGTTGCAAGCTGAACTGTCTCCTGTGTCCCTTCACAGCTTGTTCGCACGTGTGCCCGTTACCATCAAGAGCAGAAGAAAAGTGAAGAGAGGTCAAAGAAAGAAAGGGAAATTCATCTTCGTCACATTGCCAGCACCGTTGCCAGAGAGGTGGAATTCTTCTGGTCAAACATTGAGCAGGTATGTTTATATATTTATAAAATTTTTCTGAATCATGAAATAATAGTTTTTAACAGTTTCTTTTTTCTGTCAGGTTGTAGAAATCAAACTCCAGTTTGAAATTTATGAGAAAAGGCTCAAAGCACTCAGCTTACAAAAAACCTCAGCCAAAGGTACGTCCCACTGAGCAGCTTCCAAAAATTAAACACAACATATTTGCTTTATATTATGAGCTTTTATTTTTCCCATCCATTGGTTCTGTTACAAAGCTCAACTCTGCCAATTTACCTTACCTGTAATTCTTTTTTGATAACCAGATTTTACTTTAAATTTTATTTACCTTAAATAACTTGTGTTACAGTACCTGGTCAGTCAAGAGAAGTGAAAGCTGATACAGAGGTAGGTGCTGCACTGACACTGATACTTTAATGAATGACAACACAAATGCACCTTTTGCATCTAATGTATTATTTATTTATATTATATTTTTTTCTTTTTGTAGGAGGTGGTGACTTCAACCAAAAAAAGAAAATCAAGTTCTGCCTTAACTGATGAAGATGGTAGGTGTCAAATTATTGAGGTTCATATAACAAAAAAAGATAGTGTTAACATGGATGTCCAGAGTCTGTACAGTTGCCTTTGCTCTGCAGAATGATTTGATTGAACTGTCTTTTGTTTTAGTTCCAGATGAAGAGAGCACCATAGATGAACAGGAGGCAGTGGAGGGGGAGGCTGACCACAAAGCAGAGTTGGTTGACCTTGCCAAAGACGGTACTTGTTTACTTTACTTCTCTGTCCATGCGTATGTGGAGAGGCAGGATTTAGGGGGAAAAAGTTTATTCCCAAATGTGTTATCAGTAAACTAGGCTTCAGTGGTATCCATTTTTCATATCCTGACATTACACTGGGGTTCACAGCATGTACTGACACTCCATAAGAGAGTAGTGTTTGCCAAGAGAAACCTGAAAATTGCTATATAGAGACAGAAACTGTGTTAATTAATGTAACATAGTAAAAAGTTTTGCTGCTGAGTTAAATATATCATACAGGTACCAGGATTACTTGTCTTTGTGTCTGTATTACTAACACAAATGCTTTTGTATTTGTCTTGTAGCTGAGATGCCTCTGGATGCTTTGATGAAGCAGTACGCTGGTGCCTACGTTGATGGCTTTGAATGGCCTCAGCATGGTCGCCATAGTGATGAGGATGACATGGATGAGACTGAAGGTGCCTTTGTAATTGGGAAAAATGAAATTGTCATGTTTGTCCTCATACTTGTTTTAGCTAATGTTTGTGAATGACTAAGTAGTTTTAAAGTAGTAAAGTAATCATATATTTATTTTCTAGAAATGCGGCATTCTGCGGGCAGTCCACCTGAAGCAGTGTTGATTGACTCCCTGCTGAGTGTGGACCAGTACCGTGGTGCTGACAAAGCCACTTCCTCTGACTCTGAAGGAAAGCCTGCCAAAGACATAGCTGAAGTGGCTGCTGCCACAGAGGTCATCCTGCCCAAGGGCAGCTTCAGGACCACATCCTCAGTAAGACGACAAACACACTAAATAAACATACATCTTCCATCATGTTTTAACTAATCTTTTCTTTTACTAGACCCGCAGCCCAGCACCTTTTCTACTGCATGGGTCACTGCGAGAGTATCAGCAAATTGGTGTGGACTGGCTGGTAAATCTTCACAAGAAACACCTTAATGGCATCCTAGCAGATGAGACAGGCCTTGGCAAGACCGTACAAACAGTGGCTTACATGGCCCACTTAGCAGGCCAAGAGGGTATGGCTCTGTTTAAAGATGATTCTTTTAATGGTGAATATTGTTTTATTCTTATTTCTGATGTCATAAAAACATTGTTTTTGTCCACAGGCATCTGGGGACCCCACCTTATCGTAGTGAGGACGTGCAAGTTGCTAAATTGGGAGGTGGAGTTCAAGCGCTGGTGTCCTGGTCTAAAGGTCCTCCTGTACCTTGGCAACAGAAGGGAGCGCAGATCTAAGAGAATGGTAGTTTTTGCTGTATTTAAACAACACACATTGATGACATTAGTCAATATATATGGCCTTTTTATTTTATTTTTTTTTTTACAATGAACAGCTGAAAATGTGATAACATTATCTGATCACTGATCTACAGTGGTGGGGGGAAGCCAACAGCTTCCATGTGTGTGTAACATCCTACAAGCTGCTGATGAAAGACCACAGCCATTTTCTGAGTAGAAGGTGGAGACACCTGGTCCTGGATGAGGTGCAGGTCATCAAAAACATGACTGAGAAACACTGGGAAACCATCTTTAGTCTCAGAAGGTGAGCTGGGTGATAAATATTATATTAAATTCAGTTTCGTAAGAATCAAGATGAAAATGTTTCAGGTTTCTTAATTAATTTGTCATCTGTAATGTGGATCATGGTGAACATATTATTTTGTGTCCCTGATGATATCAAGTCTCAATTGACTGATTATGTGAGATATTTGTGTGCATCTTTCAGTGAGCAGAGGATTCTCCTTATCAACACTCCTCTGCAGAATACTCTAAAAGAGCTGTGGACCATGATCCACTTCCTTTTGCCAGGAATCACCAGGGCCTACTCGGACTTCCCTGTTAAGGCAGGCACAGACCAGAACCAGGACTACTGCCACAAACTGGTCATTCGCCTGCACAGAGTGGGTATTAATGTGCCACATTAAAATTCAGAAACATGATTGATTCTCCTCACCTGCAATCCTTAAAGACACATTACATCTGAAATCCTCTGACTCTTCACTGTAGATGATCCAGCCTTTCATCCTGAGGCGCTCCAAACGGGACGTGGAGAAACAGATGCCCAAGAAGTACGAGCACATCCTGAAGTGCCGTCTCTCCAGCAGACAGAAGAGCCTTTACGAGGACATCCTCACCCAACCAGGGTGAGATATTTGCACCATGTGGACAGTTATATTGTCATATCAATGTAAGGTTTTGTAAAGTCCCTGGCACTGAGAGTAATGTTTGATAATATCACCACAAATGAATCGGGTTTACGCAGGTCCTGGAGTTTGAAGACTAAGGCTAAAAGTAGAATTCATACAATATTCTGTAAATCAAAGAATTAAAATTTTAGCAGATAAATCTTAATAGCAATGTGTTTTATGGGGATGTGACAGTCCATATCCGCTTGACCACATTCGTTTTACTGGGGAAGACCATTATTAGCTATTCTAATTGGGGGAAAAAATGTATCAAGGTGTAAATGTTTTCTAATATTAGTTGCTTCTTTCTTTTGTTTTATAATCATGTCTTTTGTCTGGGTGTGATCCCCTAGAGCTCAGGAGGCGCTGAAGACGGGTCATTTTGTCAGTGTGCTTCAAGTCTTGATGCAGCTACAGCGAGTGTGTAACCACCCTGAGCTGGTGGCACCCAGAGAGAACGGCAGCTCCTACTTTTGCTCCTCTCTACAATACAACGCCCCATCACTTGTGCTGGGAGCTCTGCAGAATGACTCAAGCAAGGTATACTTGACTTGTACTTTGATGTGCACCAAGGTGTTTTATAGCCCTGTTTAACTGTCTAATCAAAAATTATGTGTTTACAACCTAATTGTCAAGCGCCCATATCAATGCTAGAAGGATCGATCAGTTAGTTCATAGACAGAAAATGAATTCATGACCATTTTGATATGGGAATAGTTGTATAGCTTATTTGTCAAAATACAAATATGAATGATTTTGGTAAAATGTAAATATTTTCACGACATGTAATAAAAGCCTTGGTTTATTAGTATGATTGGGTTGACAAAATAAGCAATATTAAGACATCACTTTGGGCTCTGCCAACTTGTGATTGGCATTTGTTATTATTTTGTGACTTTTAAAAGACTAAATGGTTAATTTAATAAGAAGTTGATCCAGTAACAGTCCTCCCTTTTGTACATAATATTATTCTATTTGTTTGCATGTTTTTTTTTTCTGTCTGATTATTAGTAATAAAAAAAAGTATTAGTAATCAATGTGCATTTATTCGCTTCTGCTGTTGTCTTTTATCTTATCCTCCTAGATTGCAAACATGTCCATATTTGATCTGATCAATAACGAGAACAGACTGACACGGTATCAGACTGAAGAGTCTGTACCAAAGCTAAAGGTCACTCAGCAGCTCATTGAGGAGATCTACACTGCTCCGGATCAACCGCCACGACCCAAGCCATGCCCGATAAAGCCCCTGAGGTCAGTGGAGTAACGTGACATGGTTGATATTCAAATTGCTCTAAAATGTGAACCCAATATTGTAATATTGACGAAAACATGATCATTCCTTTTTTTTTACCTGATTAGATTGTTCCAGCCGGTGCAGTATGGGACAAAGCCAGAAGGTCGTCTGGCTGCCATCACAAGTGCAGCAGCCCAGCGTCCGCCAACGAGCTCTCCCGCTATTAGCACCTCTTCTTCCGCCACCAACCATTCAGCCCAGACCAGGGGCAAGTCCCCCATCACTACTGCAACTACTACAGCCACTTCTCACGGTAAGCCTCTTTCCCCTAAGCCAAGAAGGACAAGACATTTTGGTTTCACAGTTGCTTAAGGATTCCAGATGTCATCTAAAATCCAATTTTAAAAGACAAACTTAACCACCCATAGCCGTTTTGTTGGTGCCTCCTTCTGATGTGTGCATTATACAATGTTATGCTGCATGTTTGTGATGCTGTTTTGGTTTTAAATTAACCTGGTTTACTTTGTCATGCTTAAAAACATTCACGCTGTCGTCATACTGATGTGGATTGTTATCATTAGTGTTTGCAGTGCATTTTAAAAGCATGCACAGTGTGTACATATTGCTGCACATTTTAAAAGACAGGTCCTCATCCTCCAACTTTATAGAGAGGTTTGGGACACCTTTACTGGCAGGTTTTATTTGTTTACATTTATACTTCAATACAGCAGTGGTGGGCAGGCCACACTTTCCTTTAATGGCAGCACAGCCATTAGGTAAAGCTAAATGTAAGGCTTTTATTGCAAGGCAGCTACAGCTTCCCATGTCCTTTAGTGATTACTACATCATTCAGCAACTACTAGCCCCAATCCCCCGTAACTGCTTAATGATTTTAAGAATGACGGAAAAGTTATGTTAGTGGTGATATGGGAGGATATAATGACAGAATCAACAGTCATAGAAAACATGTCGGATCAGGAGCTGCAGGCAAAAGGCACTGAATACATTGTAATATATTTTTCATGAATCAAATTGGTCGCAGTGATCAATCAATCAGTTTCACATCAGTAACATCAATAATCTTGCTTGCTGTGTTGGCCTGCCCACTGCTGAGTGAATATATAGAGGAAACTGTGTGATCATACTGATTATTTGACTAAATATTGGGTTACCCCTAACATGTAGTCCCATACCCCATTGCCTTGTACTTCACAGTGGTTGGAACAGCTACTCAGAGAACGCAGACTACCCCTCCTGTCAGCAGCAGCAGCAACACTGCCGCCTCCACTGTAGCCTCCTCTGGGAACAGTAGCATTGGGCAGCATGTGTTGGGGGCTACCTCTGTGGCCTTGGGCCAGACCTTAGCCGGCACAGTTGTGGGATCTGTAGCTCCCATCAGCCATCCTGGATTAGCACAGGTCCCCAGGCCAGCTCTAGCCCCCAGCCATGCCATCCAGCCCAGCTTATTGTCCCAGAGGCTGGTTCTTACATCCCAGGCCCAGGCACGGTTGCCTAGTAAGTGGCCTCCCCTCCCCTCCCTCTCAGCATTTCCCCTCCACCTCTGGCACAACAGTATGGGTTGCTCTACACTGAGGCCTTCAATTGGGGCACTGCTGATATGTGTTCAGTCTTTTCTCCTACAGAGAAATGGCTTTGTACATAGACTCAAACATAGAATGGTAGCAGCACTGGTGGTGCAGCAATTTTGGTAATGGCAGAGATACCATGTATCAATGGTTATACAACCAATGGTAAAAAAAAAAAAAAAAAAGTAGCCGTATCAGCAGCATCTCCACAGCCTCGGCATTCTCCAGTTTCTTTCTCGAAACCTGCATGTACACTATGAACAACCCACTTATGTTACACCACACATCACTACAATATTTAACTTAACTATTATATCCCCCGCCTTCTTTTTAATCTTTTTTTTTTCTCCCAGTTTACTAATATTCTTTTGTCTCTTGCATCAGCTCAGCTGCAGGAAGAAATCCCAAAGCTTTGGTTGTTACATTTCTTTTCTTTGCTAATGTTATGATTTCACTTTGATGTTGAGCATCACTGCAAAGCATGTGAAAATGGTCCCACAAATGGCCAACCCTTTCTGCCTCAAATGTGAACAGAGAAACCTTTTGAGCAACAACACAAAGTAATGGGATATATAAAAAGGGAGACATTTTTTCAAAAAGATCTTGATGTTTCAAAAATTCCAACTTTGTGTGTTGGAACTAAGATTGCTGAAACCCTTTTGAATGTTATTCTTCTTTTGTCTTTAAAAAGTAAACACATTTTAAGCATAATTTTAGCCCAGCAGGTGTCGGGTAAAATTTGTGCACGCAAATAAGTTATGTTATGTAAACGTGACTTGATGATTCTTGCACACTGTTATCTTGTGCCCACTAATTACCAATTTGTGCCTCGTGAATACTTCAGTCAGTTAATAACTAATTAATGGAATTGGCAGAAACAAACTACTAAGAAATGTCAAAAGTAACTGTTTGTTTTAACAACCAAAGTACAACCATCATATATGTGAACCATTAAACACATATTGCCATGTTACTAATTTGTGCGCATTAATTGTCAAATTATTTTTCTGTGATAGCTGCTGAGTTCTGTAAATTAAAAAAAAAAGTAAATTATTTTCTACATTTTTCTTCACACATCATCAATAGGCATTCTTAAATTGGAATAGTTCTTGTTTCCTGAGATTATCATGGTACTGCGCACTTGTATCAGAGGCAGAGCAGAGCATACATTTGAAACATAAAAGCTAAATAGAAACGTTTGTTGTTGCCTGAGAAACCCAAAGTGCATAATGCCAACTAATCTTTTCAAATTAAACTTTCTCATTTCAAAATGAGTGCACTACTACATCCGAAATTGCTAAAAAGGGTTAAACCAGTGTTCAAAAATGTAATCCATGTAAAAAATAAAATAATGATAGATTTTTTTTTTTTAATGGGGGGGGGGGGGTTCAAAGAGTTTTAATTAGCAGAATGTCATAGTTTGACACCAGTCTCTTGAGTATCCCTCTTGGGGACCAGTGTGTTGCCTTGAAAAGGCAGTCAAGTGCAGTGCTTTATGTATGTGTGTGTTTCAGGCTCTCTGTCTCACCTGAGGACTGTCCTCGTAGCCATTTTCTTTCCCCTTCAGGGTTTGTAAACCTAGGAGCTGCTATGGTTCTGTTGTGGAGGGCGGCTGTGCTCGTTCCTCTGATTAATCCACCCTGGTTCTGCATGTCTTGTCTTTTTCACCCTTTAACTAACTGATGCGAGGTCTATTGTTTTGTAACTGCTGTCATACATTTGCATGCTGTCTTTGATGACGTGTCTGTTCTTTTTTTCCACTGAAGGTGGAGATGTGGTGAAGATTGCCCAGCTGCCCAACATAGCAGGTGGTCAGAATCGCATCTCCCAGCCAGAGACTCCTGTCACTCTGCAGTTTCAGGGTAACAAGTTCACTTTGTCCCCCAGTCAGCTCCGCCAGCTCACAACTGGACAGCCCTTGCAGCTCCAAGGTACACTCGGTAATGTACATCCCATTGTCACACTTTTTTCAACATAATTCTGTTCCTTTGTTCATTCCTTTTAGACCTTTGTGTTAAATTATGTTGCTTATTGTACTTGTTTGCAAGTCCTCAAGGCAAGTCACCCTCCTCTCTCCCCATGTCTTTCTGTTATCAACTGTCAGTAAAGACTAAATACCAAAACAAGTCCTTATGGAATCATCTTGAATACTGTTGAAGATAAACATTTGTTCAACTGAAAAGCAGACCGTCACTGAGCCAGACAGCAGCCTGCTACAAAACACAAGAGCCACAGACTGAACAATAACCCACATTAGCTTTCCTGCTAAAGTCTCCTGTGATGCTGGTGTGGTCCTTACTTCTCAATACCGCTAACAGCAAGCTGTCTCTAGCAGCCTGACAGCTGCTGTCAATCAAACACTGACACACCCTTCCAGCCGACTGAGATGAAAAGGAGACCTTTTTTCTTTCTTTTTATAAAAAGAATTATTAGTAATACATTTAAAAACACATTGACATTATTTTCCTCTAGAAAAAGGATTAATAGATGTGATTTCAGTCGGACTATCAAGTTTAGTTTCAGTAGTTTTATTGTTGTTGCAATCTCCTTGAGGTGCTGGTGTTTCTGCCTTGTGATGCAAACCTCAATTCTGATAGCATGTCAGTTGTTTTTATTTTTCACATTTACTTTAATGGCCATTTGGGTCTTCATTGCTATTCTAGCTAGTGTTGTCTTTTGAGAAGGCACCTCTCATGTTGGTTGCTTAATGTGTGTCATGGATTTAGGCAACATCCTGCAGATTGTGTCAGCTCCAGGTCAGCAGATCATCAGGCCCCAGGGATCCATGGTAATGCAAACAATGCCACAAACTGTCCCTGCCTCCAATGCCTCAGTTACACCTGGCACACCTCATCCTTCCCTGTCAACAACCCAACAAGGTGACTCATTCACGCTGAAGATATTGCATTTATAGCTCTCCTATTCAGTTCTTTAGTAATCCAGTATATTACAATGCTGACTTGTTGCCACAATTACACCTATTTTCCTAATCAATAGGTTTAATACTGGCATTCGCAATAGCACTTATTGTAAATTGATAGAATGTATTCTTCTATTAACATTGTATATTTCTTTTTAAGCGTTGGGTGTGACTTCGAATGCCACATCAGCCCCCACCAAGCTCACTACTCCAGCTCATGCTGTTTCTCAGGTTAGTACATTACTTCCAGCCAGAATCATGTTTCTAATGCTCAGTTTCACCTTTTTAATAAGATGAAGTCAAAGCATTTTACAGCACGCAGACTAAATATTTGAATAACAATGAATAATTGTGCTTATGTGTAATGTTCAGGAGTCTTCAGAAGAAAAGACGCAGCAGCTGAAGGAGCGTTTGACTCGCCTTTTTCAAGCGAATGAGCGACGCTGTAGCCGTAGAGTGTTGTATGGCTCAGACCTGCTGCAGGCATGCACTTTGAGCTCTGAGTCTAGTCACTCTACCCTGACTCCTGGAGGCTGGAGGTGGGTGGGCAGAGAGAACTGCCTCAGGGCCCAGAGAACCTGCGTAGCTACCACCTCTATACTACAGTCCACTTTGCTCTCTGTGGAGGACCGCCTGGAGGCTGCCAACAGCCTTATCAAGAGGTAAAACTAACCTTTTTATGCTGTAATAGAAAATATGCACCATTTCTTCCACCTTCTTCTCGTTTTATTTCTTTATTGTCTACTATTTTTATCTTTTAGGCTGGTGTGTGTGGTGCCTCCGGCTGTAGCCCCACCTCCTCACCTGTATGCAGCCAATCCCCCAGTTCCCTACAGCGTTGAGCAGAAGTCTCTTCACCGTCGGCTACAGGAGGCCTCTGCCCCCCACAGTGCTGACATCCATCAGTTGGCACCCAGGTGTCTCTTCCGTTTTCCTGACATGCAGCTAATGCAGATGGACTCAGGTGAGCCCTGCAGTGACGTGTGTATATCACCCAATATCTGCCAGTTTTTTGGGGGAGTTTTTCCTTATCCAAAACTTGGGTCTAAGGATATATAGAGACAAATCCACCCATTGATTTGCACACATTATACTCTTTCTGTCTAAAATTACCTATTGTCTGGGAAGCATAGGTACTGGTACTATGAAACTAAAATAAACCTCTCTGTAGCTGAGGTTAACCTTGTTAAAATACCACAAACTGAAACATCTGACTATGCCAAGAATTATATCTTTTGATGTTTTTATTCTCCAAAGGTAAACTGGAAGCTCTTGCCATTCTGCTGCAGAAGCTTAGGACAGACAGCCGCCGTGTCCTCATCTTTACTCAGATGGTGAAGATGCTTGACATCCTGGAGGCCTTCCTTGACTACAGGCAGCTCACTTATGTGCGGGTTGATGAAAGCTTCACTCCTGACGAACGACAGGTAAAATCACTACCATTTCAATTGGTTCTGACAGGTCATACTTATAACAAGCTTCTTAGCTCAAAATTAAATCAGCGTTACTGACAGCAAAATGTGCCGTTGTGACACTAGAAATGATATGTATAATTAGAGCAACTGCCAGGTATAACAGCTGGTAAGTTGGCAGACCAACTGTTTACACCAGTAGTTGTGAGAGCAGAGAGAGCAGGAGGAAGGAGAACATACAGTAGCACAGCACAACAGTAATAGCAACATTGGCGGCTGAGCAGGAACACGGGGGCAGCAGGAGCAATCACAGATCCAGACTCTACAGCGCCGGAGGCAGAAACACCCGCAGAAATCTTTAGGAGTTTAGGAGGAGGAGAACATTACAAGTTAAAGAGAAAAACATAGATGTAGCGTATGTAATATCTAACGTCATACTATACATCTAATCTAATCCATTTGATTAGATTTCATATTTGATTTTTTTTTTTTTATTTCTTTGCTGCCTGGTGCCATTTGTGGTACTTTTTTTCTTGTGTTACTAAGTACAAGTCTGTGGTACTCATAGACTGTATATAAAGATGGACGATGTGACAGCTGCCCAAAAGTGAAGCCTTAAACATCTGGATCATCCCATGGGGTCTGGCTACAGTACTACAGTACAGGTCATAAACATGAGACATGGGCCAAACTGATAAATCAAAGTACACGGCAATGGTTTCTGTCATGTAGTTCTTATCACACTGATGTTTGTTCATTTTTCTGATCAGTTTGGTTTTAATTAGTTATTTGATGCTATAAAAAGGGGGTGAGACATCATGATTGACAGCTGTGAATGTGCTCGGGATTGGTTCAGGTGGGTGTATGGGCGGGAACTCGGACTCTGGGTCCAAACGACATCACCAGCACAAGATGGCAGTGCCCATATCTGGAATATTTTGGCTTCATTTTTGCACAGTGGGAGGAAGTGGAGATGCATCGGCCATCTTTATATACAGTCTATGGTTGTGCTATGCTTTTTGATGGTTCTTTGTGATACACAAAGTGTTTTTTAAGACTTTGTAGGGGACTACATTTTGATTATGATGCCAGTACTTTACATTTGAGGAGTTAAAAAATACATAAATAATATGACCACAAGATTGTTGAACTCACTGGGAAGGCTGGGTAAAAAACTGTTTTTACCCTCAAATTGCAGTTTCAGTTGATTCAGAACAGTACTGTATACATTCCAGTTAAACACAGTTTTTTTATGTGATTTTAAATATATGCTGTTTATGTAATAATCATTTACTTCAAAATGTAAATTTCACTAATTGCTTTTTCCTAAATCAAATGACAATCCAGGACATCATGTGTTCACACAGGATAATCACTTGCTCTTTGTTTTTTATTCATCCCCCATCGAGTCCCCCGATGACTTCATAATTATCCGCATCACATCCAGTTACATTTTAAACTCCTCGTCAACAAGCTTCTGCTTCTCTGTTGTTTTTGCTTTTTGTCTCTCTGGCACTGTTGAGATGATTGTTCCATATGTCACCAGCAGAGTATTTTTTATTCCAATAATTTAAATAAACCAAATCTAATCTTTCAAAGACACTTCAGTACCTAAGTCAGCTGTGTGTGTTTGCTGCTGCAGGTCTGCGGCATGGCCTGGGTCAACTGACCTTCAGTGACGGGACGTGTTACACCGGACAGTTTGAGAACGGCCTCTTCAACGGCTGTGGCCTGCTGGTCTTCCCCGATGGCTCCAGGTCTGCACTTCACTTCCTGCTCACCTGACCTTTGACCTTTTAAATTGAAATCACTTTTGCATAATCACTTTTGCAAGAATATTAGAAAGGGTGACCTAATGTCACTGTGTTTTTATTTTGAGAGTTTCTCTTTAAATAGTTTATTTTAATATTTTTAAGTCCGAAACACAAATATGTTCAGTTTACAACGATATGTGACAGAAAAAAGCACAATGTCCCGAGCTGGAAGAAGAAACTAATTGTGCCTTAGGCACTCCAATCAATCAGTTTTAAATCAATTTGGCTGCCAGTTAAAAATCATTCATTATTACTAATTATCATTATGAAGCAAGACAGGGCTTCTTTGTTTTCCTGTCAATGTTTGGAGCCTGAAATGTTCTTGTGTTTGACATTGAAGTGATGGCACAGTGTATTCATGCTGTGTGTGTGTGTGTGTGTGTGTGTGTGTGTGTGTGTGTGTGTGTGTGAGAGAGTTAGATTCTGCAGTACAGGCTTATTTCCTACTTGAGAATGAAAATTCAAGGTTTTTTATTCCTAACTGTACAATCACATTGACTCTTGCATTGCAGTTCCTGCTGTTATATCTTGAGTTAGTTATGTTGTAGATATCTCAGTTTCTGTTAACTCTTATATAACGTTTCTAAACTAGGAGATTGTGCACAAAAGGAAAAAATAAATGTATCGTTTGTCACTTTTTAGGTGTGCGATTCTAACTGTTAGCTCTAAGAAGATTTAAAAAGAACATGAGATTCATTTTAGATTCCCCAGACACAGGCCTGAAAACTTTCCATGCATGAGCTGTTTAAATGTTTTTGGAAAGTCTTGATACTTTAGTGCATTTTTGATGTGAGGCGCATATAGTATTTTCCGTTTTCATGCCTAAAATTTCAAACATTCAAGGCCAGTATTGCTTTTATGTAGCAGTCAAACCTCACTTATTGTTCATGTAAATATAAATGCCTTCCTCGTGATTTAGAAGAATGTCCTTCCTCATCCTGCCCTCAGCTCTTTTCCTAAATGATTTAACTTAGGGAATGTGAGGTTTTTATGCCTCAGTGCAGGCAACAGCTGTGGCCGGAGACATTATGTTTTCACTCTGTCAGGAACAGAAGGGGAGATTGTGATTATATTTGACCGGCTGGACACAGAAAAGGCCACACTTTTGACTCATTGTAACCTCAAAATGAATGAACTGAGCGATTCCAGATTTCATACACACACGCGTTGACTGGGACGACACACTGACCAGCACAGCCCTTCACTTCCTGCCTCATTCTGAGTGAATGAGTGAGTTTCATAGAGAGGCTTAACATCAAAAAGTGCCAGGATAAAACAAAATCAGCACATAGCTGCATTTACATGGACCCTAATATTTCACTAATAATGGAAATAATAACACAATCAGATAAAAAGGCCTCATGTAACAACCTCAATGGGAAGAGACTGGACTGAAGGAATTGTCAATCAGATTGAGAGAGGTGGTAAACCTTTCTGTTCAATAGGAAAATATTATATAATATCTAATAATAATATTGTAAACTCAGATCCTCTCTGGTTGGTATAAATCTATTCTTTCTGCACATGTTTGCCTCATGTGGGGGAACATCAGGTGACTGCTCTGTGGCTGATCCAACTTAAATGATTTAAAGACTGTCGATAGTCGAAAGGCTAGAAACAACGAATTGTTCAAACTAGTGTTTGAAAAGACAAACAAAGACTGCAGAGGGCTGAACTACTTTGTGCATGTCAGGAAAGTTCTGAATGAGTTCTGATGAAATGCTTCGGGCATATAAATGCACATCTTATCGGATCACTTTATTTAGCGTCCATGTAAACCGTTAAGTTGGAGTGTCTTAATCAGAATGATTTCAATTGACTTGAAGAAATATTGTCCATGTAATCACAACGTATGATAATCAGTTCAGCAATGTATATTCACTGAACTCATACAGTATATATATATATATATATATATATATATATCATCAATATAGTAATACAGATAGAGTTCACTACATACAGTGGGTACGGAAAGTATTCAGACCCCTATACATTTTTCACTCTTTGTTTTATTGCAGCCATTTGCTAAAATCAAAAAAGTTAATTTTATTTCTCATTTATGTACACTCAGCACCCCATCTTGACAGAAAAAACAGAAATGTAGAAATCTTTCTTTTATTAAAAAAGAAAAACTGAAATATCACTTGGTCTGAATACTTTCCGTACCCACTGTATATTATGGACAGACAGGCATATGACTGCCTTGACCAACCAGTAGTTCTTGTTTTTGTAGGTATGAAGGGGAATTTGTGCAGGGCAAATTTCAAGGCGCTGGCGTCTTCACTCGCTTCGACGGGATGATGTTTGATGGCGAGTTTAAAAGCGGGTGTGTGGACGGCTACGGTAAGACTTCACTACTCATATCTCATCACTGGTCTGAAGTTCAAAACAAATAAAAACTGCATCTCTGACACCTCAGGTCCAGTTTGGATTCAACTCAGATGGATTATGCAGTGTTGTGATATTTAAGAGGACATCAACTATCCTTAATGGTCATCCTGTCACTGAGAGTATAAGAGATGAACTTTAAAAGGCTTGTAACAGAAGGATGAAAAGAACATGTAACAGGTTTATTTCAGTATCTCAATTTGACAGCCTTGCTTCACGTTAATGACTTAACATTCTTTTTATTGTTTTAAGTTTCTCACTAATTAAATGAATCTTTGATATGTACATTTTGAGATGTCAATGTGGCAGCGCTGCAGTACTGGGTTTATCTCTCTCTCTCTGGTCTTTGTTCTGATACCAAATGTTTAAAATACTTTTTGATCATATTAAACTGCAATGCGTTAATTATCTGGTCTGAAGCCCCCGGCGCATCTGGCTCCGAGTCCCTGACGGTAATCAACACGTTTTTATTTGAAGGCTGCTGGGCGGCCAGGGTGGAACAATGTGTCACCATGACACCTGGCTCATTTTTGTGCTTGTAAAAATAGAGATGAAAAATAAACATTCCTTCACTTTCCTGAGATCTAATAACATGAAATCAGAAGCAGACCAAAGAAAGGAAAGGCTTCATTCCTAAATGTTTTTTATGTAGTTTTTAGTTAAACATTAACCAGCATTCAGGTAACAGTTAACCTTAAACCCAGTATTTGAAGGAAACAAGAACTCAGACAAAAGATTAAGGTGATGAAACACAAACAAGATTCTACGGTAACGTCTGTTGAACTCATAACACCACATCTTTTCAAAGAAGGGACTTAAAGAGTTTCCACAGCAGTGAGTGTTTGCAGTTGGGCAAAGTTTTGTATCCATTTAGGTGAAACCTGCTGACCAGTTTGTCCCAAACAGACCAAAAAAGCACAAAGCAAGAAGGATTTATACATTCAACCAAGTCAAGTTTGTTGAAATGATTATTTCCTGCACGGCTAAAAGACTTCTTCCCTCGGGTGTTGGTGGAGTGCAGCAAACCTAGAGAACTACAAATGGATGGATCTAAAACATGCAGATTGCTTCAAGAAAACTCTTTAATAAAGAATAAGTTCCAGAGATGTGGTGAGCTTCGAATACTTTCTTTCTTAAGGGCAATTAATCAATGCATAATTAATCATTAATATCCCTGGGGGTGATCTATTTCTGTTTCTATTCCTTCGTCCCCGCTGGTTGTCTAGCAAATGGTCAAAGTCTGTGCTGTGTACACCCCTTAACATAACATAGCCCAGGCATGATTAGAAGGCCACATGCACATCACTTGCTTTGTCTCAAATCCCCCAAAGATCCAATTCCATAGAGGAAAAGTTCATTCCTGCACACACGTATCATTTATATTGCAATCCTGTTTCCTCCAAAACTCCTCCAAAAGTATTAAGTAAAAGCTGATTATGAACATTGCAGCCCCAATTTTTCTCAAATGTAGAGGACACTGTTTGCTTTGATCTGTCTGGTCCAGGAGTGCTGACGTTTTCGGATGGAGGCCCCGGCGGTGGTGGTGGCAGCAGTCATGAGGGCCTGTTTGAGACCAACCAGCTGAAGAGGAGGGAGAACAGCCAGGGAGCTGTGCAGAGAGCGCAGGCAGCAGCCGCCAAGGCTCGAGCTCTGGCCATGTAACCCGGACTACATCACCCACAGTGCCCCACTACCAGGATTGTCCTCCGCCCATCCTCCTCGTCTTGGACAGCTGATTGTTATTCATGGAGATTAATTTCATTCTTTTGTAATCCAGTTTGTTTGACTGCTGTCAGAGTTAGTTTCCCACACCTGTAACCTGCAGTATTCTCTGGAGCATTGATCAATGGCTCCAGTAAGCTGGTACTGTGTGCACTCTATATACTTGTCTTTTTTAGCATCTGGTTAGAATGCCACTGATTCAGGATCAGCTGAGCCAAACACAGATTAAATGTTCAGTCCACACACTGGTGCTAAATCTGCTTCAGGCTCTGCTAACCTGACAAGACACAACTCTGGGTTCAAAAGTGCATATGGGCGTTTTCCAGTCAACATTTGATTTGGGTTATTTTCACATCAAAAAACATGCAGACATCTGGGTTTAAACTGGGCTAAATTTGGTTTAAAAGTCTACGAAGGGGGTTCGATAGCACTTTATAGAGTCTGAATCTTAATATGGAATCCACTAATCAAATCTGAATCCTACCAAATCCCTGATTTTTTTCTAATTAGGTTCAGTTTTAAACATTTGCAAGTAATTTAAGTTATGAATAACTAAAACTCAGAGAATCAATGTAAATGTGTAATTATCTTTTGTTGCCTGAGAAGGAAGAACTTTTTTTGTGGCAGCCTGATTAAATGTTTAAAACCTGAAGCTCCAACCTGAAAATGAGAAGAGCTGCAGAAGATAGAAATGTGTCTGGCACGTTGAAATAACAGCTGTGGCTTACTTTCTGTGCCCACCTTTTCATGGTTCCAATTCAAAACAAAAAAGTATAGCCTAAACTATTGATATGATATCATAATAGACTCCTCATCTGTTTCAGTAGAGAAGACCATTTTGTCCTGTCGGTCTGGTTGAACTGCACTGCACTTGCGACTGCAGTGGATGTGGAGCGTCGTTTGTCTAACAAATATGTAAGAGACACTGTCTTGCAGAGAGCACATTAACCAGACAACAGCAGGACGTTTCCTTTTAGCCTTTACGTTAATTAGTGACAGCTCCTATAATCTGCTGTCGGTGATGTTTTGACATTTTAACCTGCAAAATCGACGGTAAGCACAAGCTAACGTAAGCTAGGCTATATTGCCAAGGGGAGAAAGAGTTTGATGAGAGATTCATTAGCATCAGAGTTTAGTGAATCAGAGACTTTTGCCAACTTTGAATCAGATCCAAAAGTGGAACCAGCATTCTGACCCCAACTCTGTAGTTGTGTCTCTGTTCTGGGGCCACATCCTCCTAATAGACTGCGAAGGTCGAACTGAGCATTGTTAAACGATGGTCTGGTCTACGGAGGATTTCTTATTTGTGTCACAAAGCACTGCTCCTGTCGCTTAGTAACCTTGACAGTTGATTTTTTTTTTTACATTTATATCATTAGCTCCTCAAGTGAGTTGAAACCCAATACTTACATTTAAAAATGTAATCCTGCTTGTCCGCTGTCGACAGTATGTCCGTGGATCAGAATCAGAATCAGCTTTATTGGCCAGGTATGTGTACATACTAGGAATCTGACTCCAGTATTATCTTGCTCTCAATGTACATACGTGAAGTAGACAAACAAGGTTTTTATGATACAGCAAGAATAAAGTGCAAATGAGCAGAGTGCAAGGAACAAATATAACTATAACTATGGTTAATGTACAGGT